>VYZP01058393.1:295191-382630 GCA_013400635.1 Hypocryptadius cinnamomeus
GGCCAAAGTGTGCTGAAGAGAGCAGGGCTGAGGGTAGTGGATACAGGTCCCGTTGCTCACACTGCAAAGAACACGTGTTGGTGAATGTAGCTGGCTTTCCCTTCCTCTTTCATATTAAAAAGCCTTCAGCCCTTTTTAATTTCCTATTGTGGCAGCTTACATGCTGGAATTGCAACGCTTCTCAGTTCTGTAATAAGCTAAAGGGATTGTGCTTGTTCAGCCTCTTACTGCAGGCTTCTTTCTGGAGGCTGCAAATCCAGTTTTGTGGCTTTCTTATGCTTGGTTGGTTTTTTTTTTTTTTTCAAGATCCTTTTAAAAGCCTGGGATGGAGGAGGAGCTGTTGTACTGATACTGGTCCTGCCTTGTCAGGAATGCTGTTCCCTGTGTGCTTTCCCACCCAGGGCTCTCAGTGGGACCCTTGAGCCCCAGTACCAAGTCGAGGTGCTGCTGATCATCCTGCCAGAAGGCAGCTCACAGCCTGGCCTACAGGAGCAGGCTTCTCCAGCAGCACCTTGTGACCAGGAAGCATGTACACTGTGTGACCAGGATGTGTACACCATCTTCCTCTGCTGCCTGCAGCGTGGGCCTGATGATGGGCCCCCTGAGAGCAGGACAGGGGGAGACAGGCAGCACTCACCTTCTGAGACACCAACACCTGTAACCTGAGGCTCTAGACCCAGCAGAGCTATCTGTCTTCCTGCTTTCCCTTCTCTCCTTGGAGACAGGGCCTGGAGAAGGCTGTAGCTAATTTATTTGGGAGCTCCAGCTTACTCACTCTATTGTTCTTCATTTGGATGTTGTTGCTTTAATTAGTACGCGCCTGCATGGAACAGAAGAGTTTTATTAGCACAGAGGATGGTGTTCACCTGAGCCAGAGTCCAGAGAACGGATTCCACTGCAACATCATCTTGTTAATCAGCTAATTAATCATGTAATGCAATGGAAACCCTCGGTGAGGAGATGTCATCCTGCCTGAGAAGGCTGGCTGCGAGTCAAGCCTGCTCCCCACCAGCAGCTGCCCCTGGCAGGGAGCAGAGCTGCATCTTGGGGACCTTCAGGAGCCTTTGCACATCTCTGACATGGGGCAGGTGAGGGGTGGTGGGGGTCGTGCCTCCTGCAGCTGCCTGCCACAACTGCAGTTACCCGTGGAGAGGCACAAGTTGGGGACCTGGAGACATGCTTGGCTTTTGCTGCTCAAGCTGGGAGATGCCTTGAAGGCTGTTTCTTCACCCAGCAGGCTCTTAAACCATGAGGTACCGTATTGAGCTACACTTGCACATGACATTGTCACAAAGGGTTCTTAACCCTTGCAGATACCAGCTTAAGGAGAGGCTGGCAGGACTAACACTGTCCCCAGTCCTGGCTGCGACAGTTGCAAATGCCCACCCTGATTCTTCAAGCTTAAAACTGGGGGCAGATGTGGCCCATGGGGCTGTGCTCACCCAACATCCAGATGGACCACCCCATCCTCGAAGCACACTGCAGGGCCTTTCAGGGTTCCCCTGTTCAGAGTTGGGATTCCTCAGCGTGGTGCAGGGTTGGGGAAACCCTCCTGGGGACAGCAGTATAAGAGGAGCTTTGGTGTTTGAGCTGAAACGATTGGCAGCAAGATAATTAAGTGTGGAGTTTTAAAATGCCAAGGGACCACTCCAGCTGAAATCTAGTCAATTAAAAAAATATTACATTAATTCCTAGTCCCTCAGCACTCCAATCTAGAGAGTGTCAATTGTTTCTAAGTTGTCTTTCTGTAGTTGCTACCTGAGCACTGCAGGTGCAGCAAGTGTGGAGGACCACATGGACCCAGGCTGTGAGCACTGCAGGTGCTTTCACCCACAAAGGGGCAAAACGGAATAAAACTGCTCTTCCAGTGTCTATGTTCTCTATTTGTCCTTGATGGAGAGCAGTGATAAAAACTCAAGCCGAGATGGGAAATGCAGTTTATGGTGTAACTCGTGCTTCCTGGAGCAGGCTCGAGGTCCGTGAGGCACGGTGTGCGCTTCCCTGCAGTGGAGGGGTTGCGGCACCCGCTCTGCTGCCGAGGCTCGCCGTGTCGGGGCGGCAGCGCCGAAGGCCTGCGCCGCCGGCCTACAACTCCCAGCAGGCCGCGCGCCGCACGGGCGGCCGTTCCTCCACACCCGCCCCCTCGTGCGCGCGGATCGGCCGTTGCCCGTTCAAACCGGCCAATAGCAGCGGGGCGGTGCCGGCAGCAGCCAATGGTGTGGCGCAGCGCGGGCGGGGCGGGGCCGAGGGGGTGGTGCGGCGGGCCAATGGGCAGGCGGAGCGGCAGGTATGAGATGGCGGCGGGAGCACCGGCGCTCGGCGGCCGCAGGTAGGAGCGGGATCCCAGGCACCCCCTCGCCCCGTCCCGTCCCGGCGGCGCGCTCCCCTTGGCCTCTCGCCGCCGTTTTACGGGTCGGGCATCCCGCACCAGCCGGTGGCAGGCGCCGGTCTGTGCGCCTCAGCCCGCCCATTGCGGCGCTGCCCGTGCGAGCCGCGCCGTCCCAGCTGCCGCGCCGCCCGCCGCTGCCCCCGCACCTTAACGGAGCTGTCGCACTCAGTGTTCCGGCGGCTCCGGAGCTCGGCCGAGCCGCCGCGCAGTCCCGCGGGGGTGGCGGTAGGACCCCGCGTCGCCGCGGTGCCCGCGGGCTGTGCGGCGGGGAGCGCTGCCCGCAGCATCCCGGTGCTGCATTGCGGGGGAGAGATCCCGCCCCGGGCACGGCGTGTTCCCGGGGGGTGACGCGGCGCCGTGCCCGCCGTGCAGCTCTGCCCGGCCCCGCTGCTCCTGCAGCCGCAGAGCCGGCGCCGAGCGCTCGGCAGTTGCGGGCTTTGGTAGGGTGATGGCACTATACAGACTTGATCGCGTTCAGCCCTCCTTCTCCTTCGCTTTGTCCGCTCTAGCCGCGCTATTCTGGCTTTCCAAACACACAAGCGATGTCAGCTTCACGTAATTCACCTTTAGCTCATACTTCTGTAGGCATCGCCATTCTGTTACTGCTGCAATAAAATAGCAAGGACTGCATGAGCACCTCGCTACAACAGTGTTGTGTCGGATGACTGTCAAAAGGCTGCAGTATCTTTTTTTCTCCCCCTGTATGTGTGGTGTGTAGCTGCAAACTGAGTATCCTTTGAATGGTAATTGTTGTGGATAAATAAATACACTTGAGGGCTGATGCCTCTTACTCAGCCTGATTCACAGTGGTGCCATGCTGCTCGCTGCTGAGTGGGACCCATCCCGATGGCTCTTGCTTGTCTGGGGGCACTGCTGTGGTGCCTGGGTTGGGGCAGAGCACTGGAAGGAGGGATGAAGAGATGGCGCTCATTGCAGCGTGTTTGGGCAGGGAGTGCCTAAAATGCTGGACATGGTAAAGGGATGTGTATGCTTAGTACAGCTGATACTTAAAATGCCCTTTTGAATAAAGAATTTCTAACATGGCATGGATCAGCCTAAATTATTCGATTTCTTTTTTTCTATGTTGGCAGTTGTCCTTAGGATGAATTCCCCTGCTCTTTATCACCCACCCTCCAAAAGCAATTATGTTCATGCAAAACCTGAAGTACAAGTTTTCCTCCAGCACTGCCTGTCAACCACAGGTAGCACAAGAAAACCGAGCTCTTGCTTTGCTGGTCTATCACCACACAGGCCACAAAGCTTGGGGTTTTTTTGTGCTTTTGCCCCGTTTTCTCTCATCTGGAGAGAAGTGCAAGTCAGCCAGTAAAGCTTGCATGCTGTGCGTGTGGTATTATAGCATGCTGACTTAAAGACTGGAATTAAAAGCTGGTTGTCCTAAACGCCTTACCAAATGTTACTGAACATGACAAAAGATGATTTGTGTGGGTCTCTTTCTTCTGTTTGTGGTCTCTCTAACCTCTGCCTGGTTCTTCATAACTCAGAATGAAGATTGCACTGTGCCAGAGTGCTCAGTTTCAAAAGAGAAACATCTGTCTGTTTAATCAATGCATTTAATGTCCGACTCAAGCAGTGCCTAAACGCTTTTCCAGGCACTCATGTCGGCCATTTGATATGGCAGGGGTGGGGTGAGAGGAAGGGAAAAAGCAAAAGGGCTGGAAGAAGCTGGAAAAAGCCATAAAGCATCTTGCTAAAATGGCTTGATAGAGTGGCACTGCACAACTGGACATCAAGAGCTCACATCATAAACAGGTTATGAAAGGAGACACAGTTGCCATCTGTGTTTTACTGGAAATAGGAACATGTTCACTGTAAACATGACTTGATGGCAAAAAATCAAAGCGACTTGCTGAGGGTCAGGCAGAAAAAATGGTTGATTTCAGAGTTAAAGCCAAGTCTGAACACATGGCTACTTTTCTGTGAAGATTGTCCCCAGCTCCCAGGCTATCTTATTCACACATTCCCTTTTCCACAGCCCTCATGAGAATCTTTGAGACCTAGACTTGTGTTTGACCCCGTAGTCAGTCCAAGTCCTGTGAGGTATGCATCTGAACCGAACTTAAGGCCATGTTGTATTTGCAGTATTTTTATATGTTTGCATGTAACACCCTGTCCTGTTCCCATCCAGGGTGGGATGGGCTTTGACAACAGGATCCTTGTTCTGCTACACTTCAGTTTATTGTCTGTTTGCGTGAAGGGGGAGCATTGCTTCCCACATAGCCCAAAGCAGCGTCTGGGTCTCCTTGCCAGCCTGGTCATTGCCTTGTTGCTGTGTGCACATTTACATGCCTGTGAAAATGTCACAGAGCTTCGTTATCACTCCTTTAAAGGTGCCTGGCCATTTAGTTCAGTCTGAAACTGAAGCACTGAGTGCTAGACGCTGCTGGGAAATCAAATGCCTTGTCCTAAAGGTCAAAAGTCCTCAGCGTGTGTTGATTTAATAAGTGACATGAACAGATGGGAAGGAGACAGGACAGCATGGAAATGTTGGCTAATGTCAAATGGCTGCACTGAAGTCAAGTCCATCTTGGAAATACTGTCCCTCTGAGTGTTGGGTTGGGCTCCTCATCACAGCTGAGCCCTTATATTTGCCAGTTGTTTTGGACCTAGCTGGTTGTGTAGGATCTCCTTTTCACTTGCCCTCCATCTGGAGGCAGGAGCAGGGAGCCGGGGCCCTTTCCCTGCCCTATGCTCTGCTGGGGTCAGGCACAGCCCCGCTGTGCTGCTGCTGTGCAGGCTGTTACCAAAGCTGCACTGTCATCCTGGGGACTGAACCATGGGTTCCTGTGGTCCCAGGTCACAGGGGCTTGGAGTCAGCATGGCCAGAGAAGTGAGAGGAAATGTGGCTGCTTGGTGGGATAAATAGGCTGAAGTTTTTCAAAGCTTCACAGATCTGGTGTGTCCCTGACCTCTCATCCTGGTAAAGCATCACTCTTACAGTGGTGTCTGGGCCCTTTTCTCCAAAGTGCAAAACCCTCATTCCTTGGCTCCTGGCCTTTCTCACCTCTACACTAGGTAATTGCAATTAAGCCCTCTAGAATTTCCTCATAAATTTTATTTTCAGAAACTATAGATAGCAGGGAATGTGATAAGCTGCTTAATAATTGCCTGCCAGCTGGCTTACAGGAACTTTTAATGTGTTTGCTTTTGGCCTATAAAGCTCTAATAATTTGGACTCCAGCCAAAACATCCTTTCTTTTCGAGCGATAATGTGGCAGCTCTGATTTTCAGAGGCAGGAATTTCTCAGGGGAAATGGCATTAGTTTTTCTTTTTGTTTTTCTGGAGCTCATACTCAAGGTTGAAACATAGCTGTATGGTTTGGGACTTCCATATGGGCATTCCTACAGCCCTGCTTGCAAGCTGTCTTACAGCAGGAGACAAGCATGCTGTGGCTCTCTGTGCCTTGGAGAGCAGGAAGCCTTTTAGGGAACATCTTCACAAGCTCCTGGGGGTTCCTGGAGCTCTCCTCACACACATGCCACTCTGCATTCTCTTGAGTGGCCCCTGGAGCATGTGTAAATATATCACAGTTCCCTGGGCTCTGCAGTGAAACAGAGTAGAGCCAGACAGAGATGAACTGTCAGACAGGATGTGAAGAGAAGCTGTGTCTCACCAGAGTTGCATAAAGTGACGCTATAGGTTATTGTCATATGAATTCTGGTATCTGTGTACAGTATTCCAGTTTTTGACATCCTAGCCTGCCCAGATCCCCTTCAAAAGCCCTAGGCCCCCATACTGCTCAGTTTGGTGAGTTAATTGGGCTGCTTTGTGTATCTCTGTCTCTCTGGTGCTGCATGCTGTGCTGCTCTGTGGCGGGCCCAGCCTGTTTATCTGTGTGCCTCAGCAGCCCTGACCAGATGTCACCAGCTTATTTAAATGCTGGCATGTATCCAGGTGTTCCTCATCACAATTCCAGCTCGTAGGAGTTTACACATCTGGAACAAGGGATGTGGCCTCTGACATACTCAGTGGTGTCTGCAGAGGATTGCTGATGAGGAGGGATTTGATGGGCTATCATCCTTTGCAAACACCACTGTGATACAAAACACATGCAAGGATGCAGCTTGTTCACTGCACCTCTGGAGCGTTGTGGAATTACAGAAGTGTAGCGAACAAAAGCAAGAGCTGTGATTCCTGGATACCCTCATCCTCTGTGTTTGCCAGGCTGTGACTACAAAACCTCACCAACAGTGCTGTGGGGAGCTGGCTGTGAGTCCTGACCCGGGTCTCAGTGTCCTCTCAGTGCAGAAAAAGCAACTGCAGTCAAGCAAACCTGTGAGTGCTGCAGCACACTGTACTCAAATTGTGGTGCTTTGCTCAAGCACCAGTCTACCAATTGGTGGCATGGCATTCCCAAATGTGTTCTGGGCACCAGCTGGTGCTACCAATTTTGGGTATCATCCTGTGGGAGGGCTGGAGGAAAACATCTGTTCTGCCTTGGTGGGTTGCACTGAGTTTCCAGATTGGTTGCTACAATAGCTTGTTAACTTTGCTGTGTTGTTTTTGTGTATTTGCTTGATTTTTTGTGTCACAAGTAAACCTGATTGTTATGGGTTGCTGTTTATAGATGGTAGTTCTGCTCTGACCTGGACACTAGCTTGGAGCTGCTGGACTGAGAAGCATCTAGAGGGTGTCTGAACTCCATTTCATCCTGCCTCTGAAGGATGCTTTGGACTCTCACCTTCAAGAGCAAGGGTGACAATCAGAGGTGCATGCAGCAATTTTGGATTGCTAGAGGCCAAGGTGGTATAGGTAGGACTGGGCCATGCCTGTTACTGGCTTCCATCCAGTACACTCAACATGGGGAAATAAAGAGGATAAAGAGAGTTTAAAATGAGAAGAGCAAGTTGTCATTATTGGCAACTTGAAAGTACCCACCAGCACACTGAGAATACAGCAGACATGTTTGGTGGGGCTTCCTCAGGCTGTGTCCCACCCTGCAGTGAGGGTCTGGATGTGCCACACAGTGCCCTGTGGCACTGCCAAGCTTCTCCAGCTGCCTGGCACTGCTGGCTTGTCTCTGCCTCACCAGCAGCTCCCAGCCAGCACGTGGAGCTCAGCTCTTGCCTCTCCAGCCCCATGTCCCAGCCATCCCTGCCTGATAGCTTTCAAACCAGCTCCTTTATGCTCAGTCCCATGTCACCCCTTGTGCAAAAGCTGGATTTCTTCTAAATGTCTGCAGTGTGACCTGATTATTTTTCCTGTCCTTCCTTGCCCTCCTTTTTAATAGTGTCTACAGAAAAGCTGGCAGAGTTCAGTTATATCAGTCATGCTGACTGATAGTGCTGCCTCTTCTCTTGGGATTCCTTCTCTTTTCTGTCCCTCCAGCATTCATTTCAGATTTAGCTATCAGCCCTCTAAAGACAGGGTATTGCCTTTGTTCTGTTTGTACATCACGGAGCACAGCAGAGTCCCCAGCTGTGACCGAGGTTCCCAATGCCACAGTGATAAAAGTGAGCAGATCAGTAACGAGAGGAGGCAGCTGCTGCCATCTAAAAAGGTTCAGTTTTGGTGCTGGTTTCAGTGAAATCAGGATTGGATCTAAGGCTCTTCTATTGCTGCTCCCAGTAGGAGTTTATATTAAAATAGAGACACAAATGCATTGACAGCCATGAGAATCAGAGCAGCATTCCTATTTAACACTGTTCAACTGTGTTAATCTGATCTTAAGTTAGACATATGAGCTTGCAGATCTTTAATTTAAAATTACTGTATTTTTGGTGGTAGCTGCCTTTCTGCATTTTTTACAGGGTCTTGAGTAGTCAGCTGAGCCATCACAGAGTGTGGGAGCACCCAGACCTGGGGTGGTGGCACTGGGAAGGAGACTTGATGAGGAGCAACACAGTGAACGTTCTCACTAAGGCACCCCTTGGCTCTTTCCCTCCTAGCACTAGAAGGCATCTGGATGCTCTGATGTTGTGATGACTGATTGAAGTACTGCTTGATTGACTTTAAAATATTCCAGTGGCTATTATTAAAAATATCACAAAGAATTCACTCAGGTCAAACTTGAGAAATTTCATGCTGAAATGCAAATTTCTTGATGTTTCACATATATCAAGCTGTCTTGCTACTGCTGTTTTCTTTGACGCTGGTAATATATTGCATTTTCATTTTCTTCCAAAGCACAGACCCCCACCCCTCCCAACCCTTTTATCTTTTCAGATAGGTCCATCTCCTCCAGGTTCATGTCACAGATGTGTAGCCAGTGTTGGCAAGATCTACTCTGAGTTGTTTACTGACACAGAATTTGAATTCATAGATGATAGCAGTGACATGGATAACCAATATACCTGGTTTCCAAAAGGTGGCCAGGAGTTGCATTAGTTCCAGGTTGTTGAGCACAGGCCACCATCACATAACAGCAGCTTTCTTAGCCAGCTCCTTGCCGTTTAAATTGTATATTATTGTCTGATTCTCATAGCCAAAAGGCTGAATCACTCTGTGTAAGCTATTTGAATGTGAAGAAAGCAAAGCAAAAATTTAAAAGACAGTGATATCTCATAAGGCTTACTTGTGTCAAGGCTAGAGACAGTAGGCAAGAATTGGCACCCACTGTGCTGTGCACTGTGTACTCATCACAAAAGGAATCTGCCCATGAAGACCTTATGAGTATAACCCTGGGCAAAAATTACTGTGTGTTTTTCTTGACATTTTTCAGAGGCTTATCAGTCATCCTATGAGTTAGGGTGCCAAGTGCAAGGCCTGAATGTGGTCTTTGTTACACCATCTTACAAGAATGTCAGTCTGAAGTACAGCCCTCAAAGCAACTTTAACTGTGAAGTTTCTTCTAATGTCTCTGCAGTCCATTCCCATTTGTCTACTTTTATTTTTTTTTATTCTTTTTTTAATCTAGAAAATAATTTGTCTTCGAGTCCTTTTGTTCTTAAAATGCTTCCATATAATTCCACTATGGTTCTTTCATCTCTTTGCAAAATCTGGGATGGCTCCTATCTGGCTCTGGAAATACTGTCTTCAGACATCCTCATTAATTGATTCCTTACTCTGGCACAACACAGGAGACAATGCTACTTCTCCCTCCCTGGGGAAATCCAAGCCTGTGTGCATCTGTCCCATGTCCCTTTGTGCTTAGCCAGGCAGAGAATTGTTCATGTTTTGTGTTCTTCAGCACTGCCTGCTTATCACCCTGCTCTTAGTATTTGGTACCAGCCTGGCTCCTTCCTATAATCTAAAGATTTTGTTATTCTACAGGGAGATTTTCTCCTATTATTTGCCTTATTTTCAAAAGCGCTTTAATCCTTTTACTCCTATATGGTAAAACTTGTCTGTGGTGTGTCTGAAGCATAGGGCCTCGGTGATGACATACAAAGTGTGCAAAATGGCACTGAAGGTGGATTTTGCCCACTGAATTAGACACATAAGGCTCCTCTGAAATCTTTAGCTTTCAGTGTATCCACTTTCCCAGCTAGACAAACGTAGCTGTTGCCTTGCCCCAAAGGTACCTCTTCATTTTCTTTCTTTCTTGCCTTCTGTTCTCCTTATGCTCTATTTCATGCTTCTTGAACCTTTCTTCTGTCACATGTGTGGACTTAGAACAATATCAAATCGGTGAAAGCCACTGAATCAGCTCCATCTCACCTCTCTGAATGCAAGCTTGCTGCCACGTGAAGTAATCTGCCTGATTGCAGAGCTCTTGCACCGCAGGTTTGATCACCAGGTTTTGGCTGTTAAAGTCTCATTTTTGTCCTAGTTTCCAAGGCATTTCCCTGGCCTGGATCTAGTTACCTTAGGGATTAATTGATCCATCATGATTTTGACCTCCTGCACCATCCACTCCCCATGAAATGATGGGGCTGTCATGCCTGAAGCAAAAACGTTGTGTGTGACAGACAGCTTTCTTTGTGACTTGGCTGGGATCACAGGCTTTGCCTCTGAAGGATACTAGAATGGCAAGAATCTCAGCACAATATAGGACCCATTTTTTTAATCTGCTGTCTTAATCACAACCCTATTAGAACAAGGTTTTATTATTCATTGGGATTTGATTATATTCATGAGACTGGAGAGGAAGCTATTTATTCTTTTACTTTATTGTCTTTTGACGTGTCATAAAGCAATCTGAGATCACAGCATATAGAAAATATAACTCTGTAATTGCAAACAAGGCAAAAAAAAAAAGCAATGAACTCCATGAATACATGTTTGTCTCCCCTTTGCTGCTGTTATATAAACTGTGAGTGTAGGTAGAGTACATCCATCTCTCTTTTTTAACATGAAAACAGCAGATGGGGCACATAGCTCTTTCTGAAGGTTATGGTGTGTGCAGCAGTGAGGATTGGCAGGGTTATTGTGTGTAAAGCCAGTGGGGGCTTTATCTTTGCTCAGAAATAGGGGCTTGCTTCACATTTCCATTTTGATTAGCAATAATGATACAAAAGCAAATTTTCTGTGTAAGGAAGAGCTGCTAATAAAGTGACCTTTCAAAATTAAGTAGCTCATTGAAGTGCCATATCACAATAAGCGTATACAAGGCTGGTCCCAGCTGCAGCAGGCAGGGAAACTGGACAGGAATCCAGAGAAACGTGGAACAGGAATCCTGAAGTGGATGAACGGCACAAGGTGGCACAGTAATGGTAGCAAGGAGCAATGGCCAGGTGCTGTTTCCAGCTCTGAGGGGCTGGTCTAAATGCTTTGTCTTCGAAAGGATCTGAAAGTGTGAAAGGCAGGCACAGAGAGTGTTTCTAGCAAGGTTTCTGGGCACAGGGTTGTGCAGTTAAGGGACTTGGCTATTGTCCTGCCAGTGCTGTAATATCAGTTGTGCTTGGATGCTGTTGGGAATGTGTTTGCATGGCTTTACTCATGGTAAACACAGGGCAGACTTGGAACTATTTTGTGGATTCCTCTTGGATTCAGGTGGAAAGCACTTAATACCACACTGGTCCTGATTCAAAACCCTGGTTTCTATGTAGGAATTATTTGCAGTTAAACTCCAGCTACGCAGCCTTTGGCAAGAGACATGAATCAATTTGTCCAGCTTTTCTTTTCTGTTTTGTCCCTGTGTGAAGGCTGATGCCCAGTGTGTGCCAAGGGGGCCTTTCAGACCCAATAATGCGCCCTTGTGTCTCGTAGCATGCGTGGAATTTGCATAGGCTGTGCTGGGACAGGCAGGTTTCTTTTGTTGCTGGAAACAAGGAGCAAGTTCTTTTCCCTGTCTCTGCTTCCTAATGCCTCTTCAAAAGCTCTCAGCACTCATGTAAGAAATTTACTTTTTTCTATTTATTTTTGCATTAAATGTTGTTGGACTTTGTGCAACTTCTAACACAGGCTGTGCAGAGAAGTCATATCAGTCAGTGCTAGTTGACAAAATTGTTTAATTTTCTTTCTGTGAATCTAGATATCTAATTGTCAGAGGGAAGAGATAATCTGTGATGCTTGATGTAACTGCTTCAAAGTATTTGCATATCTTCTCTGTGGGGAAACAAAACTGCTAGTGAGTGAATAACAGTGCACGGATCATTGCAGGCAGGGTCACTGGGCCTATACACTTGCTATTAACCCTTCTCAGGATCTGTATTGCCACAGAATGAGTTGTCATGGGTTTCAAGCAAAGGGCTTGCTCCACATTATGGGCAGAGCTGGCACTTGTTTGTGCATTGTAGCCCTATGCAATGAAATGCGAATATGATCAGATCAACTGGCAGTTGCTTTTTGGCAGCTGATACCGAATTGTTGCATTTTGGTCTTGATTTATTGCAGATAACAAACTGCTGAAAAACTGGCTGGGAGGTGCTCAGCAAAATATGGCCCCCATTTGGAGTCAGCAGTGTGCTTGCTAGGCCACTGAGCCAGGCAGCTGGGAGCCTTTAAGAGCTTTCTAAAATTTTAGATGACCTGGCAGAGTGCCTTGCAGTCTGCCTTGCAGACCTTCTTCCTCTCCATCCTCTTGAAGGGTGTCTTTGGCATCCATGGAGAGCACTGTAAAGGGGAGGGGGTTTGGTATGGATTCTCACAATGCAAGAGTTGCTGAGAGCCTCATTTCCTCTTGTTTCAGCAAGTATCTTTCTTCTTGTGGAGCCTGAGTCCCAGCTTCTGTTCTGTTATTCTGATCAGGCATCCTGGAAATCCTGGAGGTAGTCTTTCAGGTCAAAAACGTACAGTAGCTCAGATAACTGTTGGGTTCACAGAAAATGTGTGGAGGTGGGCTGCAGTTCAGGTGACTTGCCAGTATGTGCTTTGATGTCCTCCTGTTGTGAGCTACTGTCAGTTTACATCAGAACAGGAAGCTGCTGAGGTCTCTGAACTAGCACTGAAGTGTTCTGTTTCTTGAGCCAGTGGATGTGAAGTTCAGTGGGCTGCAGACACTTTTGGTGGCAGCTGTGTTGAGCAGTGAGCAGGGATGCCCAGCATGGTCTGAGCACAATGGCATGGTCTCCACCCTTCAGCAGGGAGGAGAGGAAGATTAAGGTGCTCCAGTCTTCTCTAGAAAAGCCTGTTTTGAAGGGAAAGCCTTTATGGGCTTTGGGGTGTTCAGCAGAGCACTTGCTGCTCCTAAGGGACTGACGTGATCCCTGGTACATAAGCACAGCATCCCTATTAACTGTGCACTTGGCAGCTGCCCTTGGAAAATGGTGTCCAGTGAGAGCTCACAGCTGAGGGTAGATGTAGAAAGAGTGGAAAGTATTATATAAGAGCTAAAGAATGATTAAAGGATTGGGGAATGTCACAGGCTGAACACACACAATATGTGCAAGCTGAGTGGATAGACATCCTCCTCCAGAGCCCTGGAAGAACTGGCACACCCATGCCCAGAGCCAGGCTGTCACTTTATAGCTAAGTATGAAATCAGAACAGTAGCTCATGACTGGAGAACAATGACACTAATCCTCACCTTTAAGTAAAAGAGTGGAGGAGAAGCAAGCTGGGCAACTCTAGCCTGTGGGCTTGACTTAAGAAACATGTAAGTGTTTGGAACAGTGGTGGGAAGACGGTAATGGAAGACCTAGAGGTAGATGGAAATTGGGATAAAAGTTAAGTATGAGCATTAAGAATGCTGATTAACATGAGATATCTCTTTGATAACTCTTTGATTTGATTTTCTACATGGTAAATGTTCCTATCCTCTGGTAGGGTTATGTACCTGTTCGAGATAGCTCTTAGCAGAGCAGTGTCTCAGGTGCATCCCTTTTCCCATGCCACACGAGAAGCTATGAAATGAAGAATGTAGGTGTCAATAGAGAATAGGGAGGGCAGATAAAGGGCATGAAGGGATGACAAAGAGGTAAGAAATGGATGAGCTGAAAAGGGATGATCTAGGTGAAAAGTCAGTAGGGGTTCCTCAAGGACTGATCTTGCATGGCTCATGACAATGAGTTCTCACTTGCTCCAGACTCAGAGTGAGGAGCTGGCAGAGAACAGTAACCAAAGGGTTGGCAGCATGTCACCTGGGAGCATTTGACCATACCCACAGCAAAACTGAGGGTTCAGTGTTGTTGCACATTTATGACCTTAAAAACAAAATCCAGGACATGGGAACTATTTATTTGTTGATAGAAAGGTAGGTATGATAGAATGGCAATGGGAACTGATGAGTGTAAGCTGGCCATGAAAATATTTAGATTGTTTTTCAGACTTTCTGGCCACTGGGAGTGAATTTCTGGGGAGGAAGGGAGATAAAACCAAACTTATTTATGACTTAAAGCAATAAGTTAATGTAAAATATTGGGTGTCATCTCTGCCAGAGCTAGTATGATGCAGATACAGTGAAACAAGTAGTAAAGATGTAGATGTAGTTTTCATTGGATGTTGCCTATGTCATCATCACACTGTGGAGTGCTAGTCTTAGGCTGTGTAGTACAAACAGTCCAGAAATGATTTTGCTCCATAGGGAAATGTAACCGTGCTGTGCTGAACACTCACCAGTCAGACAGTGCTGTTGGTGTAGACTGGTGGCTCCTGTGTCAGCAGATGTCTCCTTCAGGGCAGACCAGCTGGCTGTAAAAACCAAAGTGATGAGGAGTTACTGTATTTTTTTTTCCTCTTTCCCTTTTTTCAGTGATGCCATCTGCAATTTTGTCATCTGCAATGACTCCTCCCTCCGCAGCCAGCCGATCATCTTCAATCCCGACTTCTTTGTGGAAAAGCTGCGCCATGAAAAACCAGAGGTGTTCACAGAGCTGGTTGTCAGCAACATTACCAGGCTCATTGATTTGCCTGGGGCAGAGCTGGCCCAGCTAATGGGAGAGGAGGACCCAAAGCTGCCTGGTGCAAACAGCACAGCCTCTGGATTTTTTCGTTCTCTGATGTCTCTGAAGCGCAAGGGTGAGTATGGATGGCATGAAGTCTGGTGCCCACCTTTGGAGTGATGCTGTCAGCATTTGCTACACTTAGTTTACAAAACTTTCAGCCCGTAGTTTTGAACTTGTGGAATGCTTAATACTATGGTTTCATAATCTCTGGGGATGCCACTTCCAGAAAGGAGCAAAACAGGCCAGGAAATTGATCTTGGAAATGCCCTGCACTTTGAGAATAGTTCCCCTTGTTCTGGGATTATTGCTGTGGTGTATGTCAGGCTGGCTTCAGTGGGTCAGCTGCCTGCTGTGCAGCTCAGAAATCTGTAAGCATCTTCCATCCAAATGCTTGTGCTGCTCTGATCCACGTCCCAATCCGGTGAGTCAGTGACAAAGCTCTGCACTTGACTGATGAAGCCTAGTTGCAGCTCTGGGAGGTGATATATTTCTCTTTCTCTCTTAGACATGCATTCCACTAGAGTTTTCTTCTGCTAAACTGACTATTCTTATCTTCTGTCAAGTTCAGCTGTCTTGGTTGTGAAACATTAGCCCCAGGCCCTTCACAGAAGTCTTTTGAGGTGGTTGTGTTCAGATCCTTTCCTTTTCAATGGCTGGCATTTACCACTCTGTTTTGTTGAGACTAAAAGGGTGTTCTAGGGGTGTGTGTGTGTCTTCTCCCACCTTTGCCCACACTCAAGGGAAGCCTGATTCTCCTGATAAGTTCAGTTAAACCTTCTCACTCATCTAGACAGAAGCAGCCTCCATCTGGGCCCCTCACATTCCTCCTCAGCTCTGGTTTCCCAGCTTAGACTGGATGGCTGCTGGCAGAGAAGCTGTGAGCTGCCTTCAGATGTTGGCAGCCTGAGGTTGAACACTTCTGATTAGTCTTCCCCTTCCTTTGAGCAGTTCTGCTATTGTGAGTATCTCAGAGAAGGGAGCTATTGCTATGGCATAGTTTGACTACAGCTTTTTTCTGTCTTCAACCATTACATAATTTCTCTAAGTGTTTCTGATTCTACCAAGGCTATTCCTCAACTGTGTTTCATAAGGACAAGCTTTGCAGCCCCACTGATCAGGCAGAATTTTCTGGTGGCAGGTTCAGCCCTCCACTTCTGTCTGACCCATCAAGAATCCTGGTACATATACTCACCTTAGAAAAATAAAAGGCTTCAAGTCCTTTAGCATCCTTAGATGAGGATTACTTAATATTGCCATGACTTACTTTGCTGCTCCATAATAACAGGTCTTTGTGCTGCCACTAAACTGCAGTTAGACTGTGCTCATGCCTGTTATTGCTTCTCCCTCTTCCCAAAGAGTAGCAGGACACCTTAAATTCAAGCACTTGCCACTTGACAAACAGAAGTGAGGGAGTTACCAAATTGAAAGTGTTTTCTTAGTGTGTATGGAAACCCTCACGCTCTTGTCAAAACCTTCCACCAGGGGCTGGTGACCCTTCTCCAGCTCATTTTTTTATTAAATTATCTGGACTCTGTTGGGAGCACTGCTCTTATCAGACCTGACATCTCCTGCTAACTCTCTTCCCCAAGAGCTCTGCTTTCCCCCATTCACATGTCTCCATGGCCATGTGTCACTACAGCTAGCAGATGTTTCCAAGTCTGCTGGCTGCACTCCCAGGCTGCAACAGCAGTGTCTCCCAGCATTGACAGGCACTGTCTGTGAACTCCTTGGCCAAACTCTGAGAAAAAAAGGTTTGTGCCTACAGAGAAAATCAGTTTCATGTACTGCATGTTTCATCTTGGAGCCATCATTTGTTTTTCTTCATGTTATAGACCAGCTACAACAAACAAGTTTTATTTCTTCAAAGCCAGAGGCCAAGGACCATGGAGCTCAGAGCTGATCAAACTGCAAATACAATTTCTTTGAGCATCAGGAAAGTCAGTCTCATGCTGATGCTTAGTTTCAGAAGCAATCGTACAGTAACATCGAAGCCTTTGTAATGCAACATCCATTCTCCAGACACGTCTTTCAAGTTTCTTTGAGAATCAAATTCTCATTCAGATACCAGCTTCTGACTTCAAAACTAAATCGAATTTTTCAGGCCCTGCATGTCTCAAGAAGATGTATTTTCCTCTTCTATTCCTGGCCACTGTTGATTCTATCTGTTGAATGTCTAATGAGTTTAGTTTTCTTCAAGGACAAGAATCTTTTGCCGATCATTCTCTCCCTTTACACTCAAACCTTTCAGATCTTTCGTGTGGATCAAGAGCTCGCATTGCCCTCCTTTCTCTAGCAAGACTGAAGCATGTGCTTTATCAGAGTGAGGTCAGAAAGTTCTTGATTTAACAGGAGGCTGGAGTTCCTGGTGGCTTACCATGTATTTCAGAAGTCCTGGAAGAAAGCAGAACATTCTTCAGGCGGAATAAATTTAGTTACACAGGATGGCTGCTAGAGAAGTGCAGAGGGTTAACCAGGTCTCTCTCACATGCTGTGAGCATCAACACCACAGAGCAGTAAGATCTATAGTACAAGAGACCAAAAGCAAGTAAAATCAAAATGAGATATGAGGGGGAAAAAAAAGCAAGAGAAAGCTTGTGGGGGAGATAACTTTTATCAGACCAGCCAATGCATTGCTTGGATTACTGGGCTATCAGCTGCAGCAGTAAGGAGGGAAGCCTTCAGTGCAAATGGTGCAAATGTCCAGCCTGCCCTCAGAAGTGACATATGTGCCTGGCAGTCTGGTCATAGAGAAGGGAGGAATATTCTTTTCTTATATCTGTTGTCTCTTTGAAGCCTAAGTACCAGGGCAGGACAAACCAGCTCTGTACCTGGTTCCAGTTCTCAGTGCCAGTCAGCTTGTTGTGGTACAGTCTCTCCAGTATCTACCAGAGACTGTGGTACAGTCTCTCCAGTCCAAACCTACATGCATCTGAGGGAAGAAGTGTGGTGCCCAGAGTTCTGATTGCTGCCACTGAAGTCTCTGGGAGTTGTCTCCACTTTCTGAGGGACAGATCATGCTGGCAGTGTGTGTTTGACAGAAAAATCCATTCAGTAGCAAGGCTGCATAATCACTGTCTCACCTGGGAAGTTGCTTTGTGGACAAGAAGAGTACCCTACATTGGTTCAACAAATGCCCTTCAGTTAAATGGATTTCTCATCTAATGTTTCCTTCCCTGCAGGGATCCCCTTCCTTTCAGCTCAATTGCTTCCATCTTCTGGGACTACAACCTGTGTTCTTTACTAGAGTTCTGGAGCTGCAGCTCATGCCCAATCTCAATCCCACGAGATGGGAACAGACTTCAAGAGAGGAGCCCTGCTTATTGTTTTGCTACTCTCCTTCTGCCTTGTTCAGCTTTCATACTTTACTCAGACCAGGGCAGCTGACATGGAAGAGAGATTCACTGGAATGAGGAAATTCCATGTTTTACCCATGCCTGAAAAGGAAGTTAGTGTGAGCCAGTCAGAATATGTCTTCTCTCCCCAGTAGTGCTTATTTGCCTCTCCCATAAACTCATAGCTGCAACTCTTCTTTCTCCTCCACTTCACAAGCCACAGTGAGGATTAATCTGGACATTTCTTTCATGGTCTGGTGTGGCAGGCACCAGGGCTGTCCAGGCCTTTACATCTGCCTTTCCCACTTTGCTGTTTTCATAAGGTCTGGGCTTGCAGATTCTGTGCCACTTTAAACTGAAGCATCTGTTTCTGGTGTTGTTTTTCCCTCAAGGGCTAGAGAATATTTGCTTTAGCTGATAAAATCTGTAATTAAAGTGAGGTAAGAAGCAAGGATGATGAAGCCCATGTGAGTACAGCATGGTGAGATGAAGTGACTTATTTTGGAGTGTTTGTAATATCGCACATCTGTGAGGCTCCTTGTGACCTTCACCCTTAACATTTTGGGACACTGCTCTTTGCATGTTGGCATCCTGTTCTTTGGGGAGCATTAATTTCTGTTGCTGTTGGGTTCTGAGCTGCCTGAACACGTTGTCCTCTGTTCTGCAGAGAAGGGGGTGGTGTTTGGCTCACCACTGACAGAGGAAGGCATTGCACAGGTTTCCCAGCTGATCGAGTATCTGCACAAAAGTAAGTGGCTCTGTTTGCTGTCTTCCTATCCCAATGGTATCTGTTTGGCCCACCTCTGGTCTCTGGTGCAGACAGAGTGACAAGCTCTGAGCTCTCCAGCAGCAGGAGTTTGGGACTGCACTGGGCAACTGTTCCCCCAAATTGCCTAGCAGATATGTGGGTCTATTTCCCTCTGTACAAGGACTATCTGCACCAATGGGAGACAGCTTGAAGTCATGTCTCTGAATGCAGTTCACTGTGGTTTGCTGTTAAGCTCTGGAAAGAGGAGGGAACTGCTTTAGTAAGAAGGTGGGAAATCAGCCTCTGATTATTCAGTGCCTTTTTCTCCCCTCTGCTGAGCAGATCTAAGAGCAGAAGGCTTATTTCGAGTGCCAGGCAACAGCATCAGGCAACAGATCCTAAAGGATGCTCTGAACAGTGGTACTGATATTGACCTGGACTCTGGGGAGTTTCATTCCAATGATGTGGCCACTCTACTTAAGATGTTCCTGGGTGAATTACCAGAGCCGCTGCTGACACACAAGCACTTCCATGCCCACCTCAAAATTGCAGGTGAGTGGGCAGCAAGAGGCAGTGATGGGCAGAAGGACTGGAATTGGCCTAGAAAGCACACTAGGCTGTGAAGTGTATTCCTCAAAGGCAGCCTTAGAAGGAATCTTCCGGCCACCTCAGCCTGGTGGTGGAAAGACTGGAGCTGATTAATGAATCAGACCAAGTCTGTCTAGACCATTCTTCTCTCAGATACCACAGTGGTAAAGCCCACAGTGACAACCTGGGTCTCCATCTGTTTTATGTCCAGGGTTCTGAGCAAGTTGTGGTTTCTATGTATTTAATAACTGTTATTGAACTACCTTATGTGAACTTCCTCCATCTTGCCTTCAAGCCATCACAGCTCTTAGCAGCTCTGTTGTTCTGTGGGAGGAGTAGCATAGATTAACACATCAAGTGGGGAGCTTGGGAGCTGAGGGGAAGAGAGATGGAGGGCCAAGAACTGTGCAGGGGTTTGTAGGAGATCTGCATATGAAGAGGAAAGGATAAGCAGTTGCAACAGACTCCTCTGAGGGAAGGTAATGCATGTCCTTCATCTTCTGCCTTGTGATTTGGCAGACTTGACGCTGTTTGATGAGAAGGGCAATAAGACCAGCACTCCAGACAAAGAGCGCCAAATTGAAGCCCTCCAGCTGCTGTTTTTGATCCTTCCCGCTCCCAACCGCAGTCTGCTCAAACTGCTGCTGGACTTGCTCTACCAGACCGCCAAGAAGCAGGACAAGAACAAGATGTCTGCCCACAACCTTGCCCTCATGTTTGCACCCCACATCCTATGGCCCAGAAATGTGAGCAGTGCCTCGGTGTCTGTGGGTGGGATATGGCAAGGTAAAAAGCAAAGGCTTGGCAGGGGAAAAACAAAGGTTTGAGAAGGTTAAGTACTGACACAATGATGTGTGGGTTGGAGGCTGTGATGCAGAGGTGGGAACCTCCTGGCAGGACTCACTCCCAATGTTCAGCCCAGACCTGCCATGGGTCTCATTTGCAGCTTATGCATCTTCTTTTTCAGTAAAATTGAAAGCATAGCACAGTCATGCTTCTTCTTAGAATGTCAGCTCTAGAAAAACCTTGCAGATCTCTCCTCAAGGTTTCTTATGCTGCTGGTAAACTGTTTTGCCACAGAGTTATCTGATTTTCCTCTCAGAGCAGCTTTGGCTCTGTGAGCTCTGCTGTTGATTGCTGTAAGCCCTGCCTGCCTGTCATCTCAGAGTAGATCTCCTGCTGTGGCACTGTGTGTGTCTGTGTCCCAGAAGAGACCCCTCCTCCTCCCCTTCTAATGGATGGCTGTGTCCCCTTGCCAGGTGACAGCAAATGACCTTCAGGAAAATATCACAAAGCTAAACAATGGAGTGACCTTCATGATCAAACATTCTCAGAAACTCTTCAAGGTGAGTGTGCTTTGGCATCTTCCTCTCCTACCTCCATCACCAGGAGACTGAATGTCCCTTGTCCAGACAGATCCCACATGTTGAGTGTATATTCTGTGGGCTCTCTCCTGCGGTAGGAGAAGGAGACTTTCTACAAGAAACCGTTCCAACAGTGACTAGGGAGGAGGTTTTTGCCCTGGAGGTGGCTTTGCCAGGGCAGGTCAGCAGCACGGTGCAGTGTAACACTCCCCTCTGCTGGACAGCAGCACCTGCTGCCCGGCAGGAAACCTGGCTCCGAGGGCAGGTACACACCGGGCTGCACTCGGCTTCTGGCAGGATAAGGAAATGGAAGGGATTCATCCTGCCTGAGTGCTGCCAAGAGCAGAATACCTGATGCAGAGGGTTGTTTTGTTGGGAATTTCTCTGCAAATGGTCATCAGCCCACTGCTGTTACAGGCACTGTCCAGCTCTGAGGAGGGTGCTGGGCAGGACAGTCAGAAGTGCGGGGCTTTCAGCTGTTCCTCCAAGGAAACATTTCTGCAACAGACAGTCTCGACTTCTCAGGGCCTTCCTGGTCACTGGAGGCATCTGCTCACTGCACAGTCCTCCTGTGGAGAGTTCCCCTTCTACCTTCATTGTCTGGCCCCAGTTTGGCTAGCTCAGAACTGGGGCAATTACTTAGAGCAGGGTTCCACAAGAACTTTTCCCTACTCTGAGATCCACTTGTGCTGAATGTCTGCATGTAAAGGATACTGTGAACAGGGAGGGGACATGAAATTCCATGGCTTTGTTTGCCCAGAATGGCTGAGTCTTGATACAAGTGGCTTGTGTTGTATGGTTGAAAAGCAACTCTTGCTGGAGCCACTGTTGCCCCAAGACCAAAGATGTTAAACATACCTTTGGCCTGTTCTCTGCTCATCATCACAGGCTCCGGTGTACATCCGGGAGTGTGCCAGGCTACACTATCTGGGATCCAGAGCCCACACATCAAAGGTAAGGCCAGCAAGGGCAGTGCCTGCCCTCCATGAAAGGGCAGAGGCTGTGATGCTGTGAAGGGATCTTTGTGCGTGATAGAAGCCGAAAACAAACCAAGTAATGAAAGAGGATCTGTCAGAGGGCAGGAGCAAGAGAAGCATATGGTGTGGTAGTGCAGGCGGCTGCATTAGGGAAATTGGACAGAGTTGAAGCATCTGTTAATCAAAAGCACAGGGAAAGAAAGCTACGAGCCCCTGTTTAGCAGCAAACCTGCTCCCTGTGCCCAGTACATGCAGCACCTGCTCCTTCACAGGGCTGTGCCTTCCAAACAGACGGACATGCCTGCTGCCATGGCCAGGATGCCTGGCAGAAGTGCTGAGATAAAGACTACTTGCTGCCACTGGGACAACGTTTGTGTCTTGCCAGCAAATGCTTCCCTGCCTCATATAGCTGCAGAAAAGAGAAGATGCATGGCAAGGAGCTGCACTGACCCTTCTCAAGCCTGGAAGGGCTTCTGCAGCTCTCATCTGGGAGGGGAGGGAAGAAGCAATGGGGTCACCTTTGTATTGCTGTCACCTCTTCCTGGCACAGGGCCTGCTGATGCAGTGCTGCTGCAGAGGGGTAGGGAAAACACAGTCCTGTGCTTTCACTGGGGTTGAGACAGCTCACGAGACTCTCCTAGGCTGGCTCAGATGGGTGGCTCGTTGGGATTAAAGCATGGCAAGCGACTCCTGTCTCCGCTTTCCCAGGACGACCTGGATTTGCTGACGTCTTCTGGCTCCAAGGAGCTGCAGCCCCTCAAGTCTCAGAAGCGAAGCCGGCTGGACTCTTGCCATCAGGAGGAGACCCAGCAGCGCACAGAGGAGGCACTGAAGGAGCTCTTCATCCACGTCCACAATATGCCTGACTCTGCAAAGAAGAAGAAGCTTATCCGGCAGGTAGTGTGGGGAGGAAAGATATCTTGGGGTGTGCTTGTCAGCACAATCCTGGGCACAGGGCTAAAGACAGGGCCTTCTTGAGAGCTGCTCCTAATCCTGGGCAGGCTGGGGAAAGTGGGTTCTGGGCTGTGTAAGGGGCAGAGCTGTAAGAAGGTAGGAAGAGGAGGTGTCTTGGATGTTGCTGTACCAAGCAGCACTTTTAAGCTCTGTTTTTCAAGCTAAGGACTTGCAAGCCAGCAGTTTCCCAGTCCTGATTATGGCCTTGTTGAGCTTCCTCCCTCAGGAAGGGAAAAGTTTCTTCCCCTGTTGCCTGCAGAGAGTGGACAAACTGGTCTCCTCTTGGTCTCAGACAACTTGCTGCACCAGACAGACTGGTCAATATGGTCAGCACCAGTCGTGGCTGCCAGCCTCCAGCTGCTGCCCAGCCTTCTTTCTGCTCCCAACATCTGCCACTTTTGGTTAATCTGGTAGCCAGAACAAAGCACCTTTGCACCCAAACTCCCTGTAATTCTGGGTGGAAGGTGTGGCCTTCCTCTGCTTTCTTCTTCCTGCAGTTCTGAGCTGCTCCTCCATTTTAGGGGGTGAAGGAGAGAAACTGAGTTGTGGGACAGCAGGTAGAGCAGCACGCAGCAGTAAGGGACAGGTATAACTGTGCTAACATACTGCCCTCATGTTTCCTCCTAGTTTAATAAGCATCCAACAGCTCTGACTCCTGGCTCTGATGTGCCCACATCCCCAGCACCACGACGCACCCGCTCGCGCTCCTTCAGCGGCCTCATTAAGGTGAAAGCAGCCTCTGACCCTTGCTCTCTGAATTTCTGATGTTGCTTTTTGCTTCTGCCTTGCCCTGCCTCGAATGAAACCCTCAAAGGGTAGGGACTCCTCAAAGTATTGCCTGCCAAACAACACAGATCCACTGGGGCAGAAAAGGCAGCAGAGTGACAAAAAGCCTTGTTAGTGTAAAGTGTAATTATCTTGAAACACATGGCTGTAGGATCTATGCATCTTTCTGGAGAATTGATTGCTTACTGAGATGAGATGAGGATTGACAGGGAGCTGGTCATGAAGTCTAGCATGTTAGCACGGGTTTTAGCACATTATGGGCTGCCCTACACCAGCATGTACCTGCTTCTGACAGGCAGGGCTCCTGGCCAGGCCTCAGGTCAGCTCCCAAACTCTTTACAGTCAGGCGGGCTCAGCCTAGTGGTGTGGTATTTCAGATGGTTCTGCTTTGCAATCTTTGTCCCAGCTTGGCTTCCTTTTTTTCTTTCCCAGCATTCAACTACTTACCAGCAACGCATCCTGCTCCTTCCCTTTCTTTTTTACTTTGCACTCTAAGCACTAGCCAACAGCCCTTTCTTCTTACAACAGCGGAAAGTTTTGGGAACTCCAGTTATCCTGGAGAGGAAGAGCAGGGATTCCACACCAGAGCCTGTGCGGGTCAGCAAAGAGAACGTCCAACTGGTAAGAGCTGCTCCCAGCACCACTGAAGCTGCTGGTGGGGAAGTGTGTGGGGAGTTGGAGTGCAACTTCAGCAATCCCTGGAGAGCTCAAGAGAAGAGTTCCAAGTTTCTTCTGTATGATAAAATAAGGTCCTGAGAAGCTGCTCTGAGGAGAACAGAGCAGATGGCAAGGGCAGCATCAGAGCAGGGATGGCAGCGCTGGGCCTCTACTCCAGTCTTGTCTCTCTGGCTGTGTCCTGCCCTGGGACGTTGTCTTGTGCCCCCTTCCCTCTCTCTCACCCTTCTCCACAGATTGTACAAAGCCTGCTGCCTGTATGCATTGGGGTTGTCCCAGACAAACCAAGAGTTGGGTGATAGATCCTCTTTGGTGGTACAGGCTGCTCCCAGGGAAAGCTGTGGATGCCAGTTCATTCACCAGCTCTCTGCTCCTATTGCCCTCTCTTGTCCAGTTACAGAAATGTGGCTCTCCAGCTCATATGTCCCAGGCGAAGCTGAAGTCTTTGGAGGGCCAGAAAGAGGTGAGACACTTCCCCTTACCCCTCATTCCTCTTCCTGCAGGGACCCTGGTGTGCTGAAACCTGCTGAGGTGACAGCACACACTCAAGGCTCTGGGACAGCTGTGGTGGCCCAGCTCGTAGCAGTCTGCTCCGTGCCGAGATGCAGGCAGATGACATGCTGGAAGCCAGGCCCTGAAGGGTCTTACAGCCCTTCTGCCTGTGAGTTGGCAGGCTGGATGTTGCAGGAAGCAGAGGGAAGCTGGCAGCACAGGGTAGTGCTAACAGCCTGTCAGGGTGGCAGTGGGACAGGAGGTTGGTGCAGCCCAATACCTACTGCTGTGTTTGTTCCTCTCTGCTCACTGCCTCATCTCAAGCTTCAGCAAAAGGCATGGGAGGCTGACACCAGGGAAGAGTCCTTGCAGGGGGAGAATGTCAGCCTTTTTTTGCATGGTATTCTGTGTCTCAAGCATTCAACTGCGCCCATTCTCTGCTCCAGGGATCCTGCAGACGCATGCGAGCCCGCCTGCTTTCCAAGGATTCATCATCCCTCTGAATCGCCTCGCGCCAACGCACGGGTGGGGATTGCCCAGCCTCGCAAGCTGTGAATAGAAAACGTGCTGCACTGAGAGGGGAGTGCTGCAGGCTCACAGCAACCCTCACCAACACAGCAGCGCTCCTGGAACTGGACCTTTGCAAGGATTGCAGGGATTTGTTTCTGTATATAAATTATATTTCATTCTACTATGGGGCAAACCACTATCTAACCAAAAGTTGTGCAGCATGTCTGACCTGCTGGCTCTGGGAAGAGCTGGAGTGCTTGCTTACAAGGAGAGCCTTGTTCATTGCAGGGCCCTGTGTGCACTCCCAGCTTTCTTGTAATGTTGCTAGGCTGTATTTTTTTGCTTTTCTGCTCCAAGGTTTTAACATGTTGGCTTGTTTCTGCTTCCTTCCCCCTGTTAGCAGTGAGAATGATGGGCTGTAACCCTTACCCACATCCTGACATCCAAGCTTGCCTCCAGTCCTCCTCTGGAGGCATGCCCTTCTCTGCTTCTCCTTGGCTCCATTTTGCTCTGCTCTTTCCAAAGACCTGAAGTGCACAAATGGTACAGGGCATGGGATGGGCCTGGAAGGAGAGGCTCTGGATGCCATCTTTTCAAGTAGGGCCAGGGGAAAGCAGCTTCCCCAATAAACTCATCCCTCTATTTTAGCTTGAGCTGGAGGCAGCCCTTGCTCACTGCCTTCATGTTTCAGTGGCACAGTTCTGAACAAGGAGTGTCTTGGCTTTGTGGTCACCCACGGAGGCTTAAGCTGAGGAGAGCAGGAGGCTGGCAAAGGCTGTCTGGGGGAAAAGCAGCCTAATCTTTGGAAGTTAAGGTGCCTGGGGCAGGCAGAGTCTTGTGGCTGTGTGTGAAAAACAGTGTGAGAGGTGAGAGAGGGCTCCATCCATTTGTGATCTGCTGCAAATGGTGCCAAAGGCTTTGGCTCAAGACATGTGGACGGCTGGTAGGGCAACTGGCTGATTAGTCATTAAACTGGGGGAAGGGGCTGAAGCTGGGTTCAGCTCTTTGGTCTGAGCTGCAGAAATAAGATGAAACCTTCTAGATACAGGATAAACCCCAATCACAGCTGGCCAATGTCAGCAGTCTCGTTAAGCCAAAGTGCTCCAGTAAGCCAGTCTTGCCAAGAACCTGTCTGCAAGCACTCTGAGGTAGGATACACACAGGGTTGCTACTGTGAAATAAAGCTTTAATCAGCTGGGGGACCATCTAAACGCTTCTCAGCAAAGTAAATAATCTCTGGAATCCAATTATATTTGTCTTCTAATCTTTAAGAACCAGCAGCCAGCAGGAGTTAGAGCTCTGCTCTTGACAGCTTTCTGAAACAACTGGTGGCAGGAGGTGTGAATATTGGGATATGAACAGGGAGTTCAGTCTGATTGGCTGGAGCTGGAGTCAGAACAGGGCATTGGAGCCCTGCGCAGCTTAGCTGGAATTTGTCACTTTTTTTAATTGTGAAATTTTTTTAAAGATACAAATCCTCGTGCTGATCGGTACAAAGGGTGGTTTTTGGTACTTTTTCAGGGATGCTTGTCCCCAGTCTGACCCCAAGTTGGAGCCTTGAAAATATAGGGGGTAGGGGGACTGTAGACGTGTGAGTTGGGAGTTGCTGGTGTTAGGAGCCTCTGTCACAGCAAAGAAAGAGCTGTGGTTCTTCAGGGACCAGACTGATGGTGATGCTGTGAGGAAGGGCAGAGGCTATTTGCTGTGGTAGTAGTATGTGCTTTTTGGACATGTCTGTAATCATTCCCTCCAGAGGATGAAGCTGTCTGTGTGCTTTTCTCCAAAGGGCACCCTGTTTTTCTGACTGCACTTCTGCCCTGTCCCTGCAGTCTGCTGTTAGCAGAGACTTGGGAATCTCTGCTTTGCCTTTGAGCAGAGATGAGGCACAAAAGTTCAAGTGGTAGCACAGCGAGAGCTGGGTCTGCTGCTGCTATCTCTGCTCTTACTTGCATTGGGGCAATTGGTGGGTGAAGCATTTGTTCACTCCTCCTCTCCCCATTGTCCCTGCTTGGCATATCTCATATCTCTGCATGGGTGACTGCTTGCAAGGCAGTCTTGTACCTGAAATTAAATACACTGCTCCCATATAGATGAGACAAATGTAACTCTCCTCTGTCCCCCCTTACTGATGGCACTAGCTCAGGGGCTCTGTCTGGCTTCTGGCACAGCTGAGATTTGTTCAACTGTAAGAAAAGTTACCTATGGGGCACTGGCCAGGCCTTCTGCATGTGTCACATGCCTTACCTGCCAAGGGGGTGGCTGCTGTCTCCAGTCCTGGGAGGGGTTCAGTGTCCTGGGCTTTAGTCTGTGCTGCTGGGCTCGCCGTGCTGTGGATGGTGTGGCTGACAGATTGCACCCCTAGGACCTTGGCTGTTCTGTCCCGATGCATTCACGCTGTCTCCCAGGCACGGGAGAGTTTTAGTTATGCTTGGATGTGTCTCGTTTGCCTGCCCTGTGCAATGACTCATAAGGATGCTTCTTCCCAGAGCAGCCGCTAACTGTTCCCAGAGTCTATCATTTCCAAGTATTTTTAATCTTTGTCCTTATTTATATACGCTGTGTCAGTACTGTTGCAGACTGTTGCCTTTCTGTGTGTTATGTGAAAACATCACATTAAATGCTTTTATTTTTAGTGGGTTTGCTTGGTGGCTTAAGCAATTTCATTGGGATAACAAGGACTCCCATCCACCTTCAAAAAGAAGGAAATGTCTGCTTAGAAGCCCAGAGCTACTACTCTTAAGGTGCTTAAGGGGTGCTTGGTGAGGTGCTGCCCACCTGCAGGGATGGCGCTGGCCTCCCATGGCACTAGGGCTCGAAAGCCTCTGGGATATTTGCATGATACAGGGTGCCCAGACAAGCTGTCTTTCCCTTGGAAGTATGAAGTTGGACCTCTTCTTTTCCTGTCTTCCCCCTGCTGTCATCCAGGGTGATGGGAAATCAGGTTTACAAAGAACACTTTTTATAAATAATGGATCAAATGAATAAATTTTTCTCTGTAGGGCCATTCTTCTCTTGCCACTCCTGGCTGCTGAGAGAGGATGCTTTCCGCTTGCATTTTCTTTTCCTCCTTCTTAATAATGGCGTCTCAGATTTTATGCAGATTATTTCTCTGTGAAGTTCTTCCACGTTTGAAATGCCCTGGGCTTGCCTGCCATAGCTCAGACACTCATTAACATCCTCGCCATGCAATTGAAAAACAAGCAGGAGAAGGAGTGTGTTTGAAAGCGGCGCTGCCTTCCTGCGGGCTGAGCCCCAAGCGAGCCCCCTTGTCCTCCATGCCTGCACTTGGGTGTCATGGGAATGGTGAGCCCCATCTCCCTGGAGCTCAGGGAGCGGGGGTGATGGGCCTCTGTGCACTTCAAAGTGGGCATGGGAGTCTAGAGAGACATTTCTCTTCTTGAACGTGTTGAACAAAGGAATGCAAAAACTCACAACAGCTATCTTCAATACTGAAAATCCAAATATCGCCCCCCTGATAAGCTGTGATTCAAAGTGACAGCTTTATCTGGCTTACATAATTTTAAAAAAATGAGTAGGTTTTGGCTTCTGAAGCCACAATCCAAGCACTTATGCTTGACTGCAAGTGAAAGGGCAGTAGCCACTGGGACCCAACTCTGAGTGAAGGTATATATTTAAAGGGGGATCACTCATCTCTCAGTGTGTTTGCTTTGGCCTGTTGGTATGTATGCACAGCAGTGGTGTTACAAAGCAAACAAGCAGCACTCACCTTCATTTCATTAAACAGTTTTTATCTCAAATTGCACAGCACAGACTTGCAAATAAGTTCTTCAGGGTGTCACTGCTATCTAAATCAATTTTTGCAAGTTGTCTTGATTTTTTTTTTAAAACTGCTCTGCCCTGGTTTGGAGTTGAAATAAGATATTTTCTCTGTCTTAAATTATCATGTGTGGCTGGGAGCTGTCATGTTGCTGCTGCATCTCACTGCCTAGGGCAACAGTGTAGACAAAAAACATGACTGTTGCTAGCGACAGATATTGGCATCAGCCAGACCAGTTATCAGGCTTTACAATCTCATTGGCTCGGATTAACTAATATTTTTTCATGGAGTGAATAAATTACCATGTTTAGTTCTGTTTGCTCATCTCCCCAGCGAGGGTTTTGTGTTGAAGCTCATAAACTGTTCAGGCATGTAGATGCCAAGATCTCCGTGCTGGGTCCCACACTGACCTTACACTTGTGCTGTGGCCCGGAGTAGGATCTCAAGTGGCACCACCTCTCTGGCCCCATCCTGTTGCAGCCCAGCTTTGTTCCTGGGGAGTGCCCACACATGAGGAATGTGATGGGGCTGTTTTGGGGCTCCTGTGCAAGGAGCTGCTGTCCCCAGCCATGCATCACAGGGTGAGGTTCAGATACTTCCCAGCACCAGCCTTCAATTTTAGTCTGGGTCAGAGGGAGACAAGCTTTCCTTTCTCTGCTGAGTCACAGCTGGAGTGGTCATTTCTGTGGCCCCCTCCCTAGTTCCTTCTCTCCCAAGCTAAACCAGCCCCCCCTGCCTTGCTGCTGGAGAAGATTTACAAATCCACCACCCAGCCCTCCCATGCAGTGCCTTACATGATATTAAGATTGTCTCCTTTTCCACTGTAGAGTATTGTGTGCCACTTGAGGCTCTGCTTTGGGCTGAAGCTCCTGTGCCACTGGGAATTGTGATGAACAGAGGTGCCAACCTGCCTTGGCCATCATGGCTGCATGTAACTTGATGTGTGCACAGGTCTATGATATGGGAGTGTCTGTCTTGACCTGTGGTTCTTTTAGAGTTTGTGTCTTCCAACCTTTTTGCTTACTAAGCTTGAGCCTTGCTTCCCTGTGGAGCAGGATCTCGGCAACCTCTCGCACAAAAGCCTCTGGCTCCATTGTGCCTCTCGCAGGCCGTTCTGCAGCGGCAGCACAAGAGGGGGCTGGCAGCACACACTGCGGGACGAGACCCCCTGCCCGCCCCGCAGCCCTGGGGGCCCCGCGCCAGATGTGCTGGGGGCAGGCTTGGAGACGCCTGCTTCTTCCTCCCTGGCTACATCTGGCAGATGGAGGAGGAGGGAAGCTGGGACTATAAATAAAGTGAACAAAAACATAAAGAGCACTGAGAAGGCTGGGGAAGGATATCCTCAAAATCAAAAATCAGCTTTGCAGCTAGCCCCTAGCATGGTCCTCCAGCTCTAAGGAGAGTCCCTGCCTGCATCCAGGGCCGAGCAGATCTGTCACAAGACAAGCTGAACCCTTTACCTCTCTTTTTCAAGTTATTTTTGGCTACTGGCATCCTCTTGCCATTCTTCAGAGCCAGACCCTGGTAGCCAGTACTTCAGGCTCATGCCCTGGGGCTGGTGCTCATTCCTGCAGAACCTGCAGCATGAAAGTTCATCTTCTACCATGTGGAAATTTGGGTGATGGGAGATGGAAGGAGTTCCCTTGTCCCAGGTTGAGCAGAATCTGACTTTCTTTCATTCTCTAGTAGCTTGTGACTCTGCAGGGGCTGGGGAAGGAGGAGCAAGGATGCAGAGACACATGCTTACAACTTTGAGACTGCCAAGGCACAGAAAGGCCATCTGCAGCTGTGGAAGCACAATGAGCCCAAGCAGGCATGGAGCTTATTGATCACAGCCCAGCATGGGACCGGCTGCCAGCTAGCCACAAATATGGAGCAGAGGCATGCTCGTCTGCACCCAGGGCATCTTCATCAACAAAACCAGGACAGAGCCTCTGCCTCCCTCATCCATCAGGCTGAGGCACTCCTTATTTCTCAGGTTAGATGTTTTCCCAGTCCAGGGATGTCAGTGCAATGGGGATGAAAGGGCTTGGTGGGAACAAGCCCTGTTCCTCTAACAACAGAACACTGTCTCTGCTTACCCCGTGGCCAAGGTCATCAGCTGAGTCCTGAAAACCCACCTGCTCTTTCTGGGAGGCAGGGTTTTATGGCAGAGGAGCTGCAGTTTATGGCACCGTGGAGAAATATCTTGGATGTGCTTGGCAACAGCAAATGGAAAGTTAGTCTATTAAACAGTAAATTATCCCTCCAATGCATCTTCATTGAGGAGGGTTAATGAGTGGCTGCAGGCAGAGTGAGTGGGAAAGTGTGTGTGTGTATGCACAGCATGGATGTGGAACAATTGCTACATCTGGGGACCCTGGAGCCCCTGATCCAACAATAGCATTTCCATGTGCAAGGCGCTTCACAGACACCTCCTGGCGTGTGGTTTGTTCGAAGCAGCTTGCACTGCTCCGCGGAGCTCCCGGGCGGTCGGTGTGTCCAGCCGTGCTGGGAACAGCATCTCCTCATCTGCATCCGGGCTGCTCGGTGCAAATGTCCTCCTTGCAGGCTGGAGCTGGTTTTGGGAAGCCAGGCTGCAGGGCTCAGCCCCTCTGCAGGGATGCAGTGCCTTGCAGACTGTCCTCCTCTTGCTGTTCCACAGTTGTTCAAGGCAGTGAGACAGACTGGGCTCCCCCTACCTGAATGGTCCCTGTTGTGTTAGGCTGGGGCCAAATCCACCTGCTTGGGAGTCCTGGCACCTCCTGCACCATCTCAGAGCAGCCAGTGTGTGCTGTTCCTTTCCCTTGGTCCCAGGGGTGAAGGTCGCCAGGCAGTAGATCTGCCCAGCTCCTGCAGTCAGGGGAGCCTTCACAGAGCAATGCTGGCCATGTTTGGAGGGTGGTGTTGGTGGTGTTCACAGGGCAGCACTGGCAGTGTCTAGTGGGTGATGCTGGCTATGCTCACAGGGCAGTGCTGGCAGTTTGCAAGGCAGTGCTGGCCACATTCACAGGGTGATGCTGTTTGACACACGAAAGAGAACATCCCAGCCCTGCCTGCTGCTGCTGCTGCTAACCAGACAAGATTTACTATGATCCCAGTGCCCCCAGCTGCCTGCACCACTCTGTAATAGACCCATCAAGGGCATTGTGGGGCTACAGGAGCCCAAGAGGTGCCCTAATGGGGCTGACACGGCCGGCCTGCTCCCACACAATGCCTCACTCTCCCAAGCCCAGTGTGTCAGCCAGGACAAAGGCAGCCTGGCCTCCCAGCATGAGCCAAGCTGCCCAGGCATGACAGATGTGGCCCAGGACAGCCTGGCAGCCCACCCCGCACAAAATCTCTGGGGAACATTGAAAGCTGAAGGTTATGGCCACTCTGCTCCCAACACATCTCCAGCTGGGTCTTATGGCCACTGCTCCCCAGACAGGTGCTGCTGGTGGAAGGAAGGGTTCAAAGCACAGCCCCAGTGCAAGGGATGACAGATCCTGCAGCTGGCAATGCTCCTCAGCAGGGAGGCTGGAGCAGGCGCCATGCATTTGTGCTTGTATTGAGTCTGTGTGGCTTTGGTAGCAGGGGGACTTCTGTGAGAAGCTGCCAGAAGCTTCCTCCATGTCTGATGGAGCCAGTGCCAGTCAGCTTCAAGATGGATTGACCACTGGCCAAGACAGCCCATCAGTGATGGTGGTAGCAGCTCTGGGATAATGCATGTAAGAAAGGGAAAAGTTTCTGCAGAACACCAGCAGCAGCTGTAGAGAAGAAAGAATATGTGAGAGGAACAACTCTGCAGACACAAAGGTCAGTGAAAGAAGAGGGGGAGGGGGTGTTCCAGGCACCAGAGCAGAGATTCCCCTGCAGCCTGTGGTGAAGCCCAGGGTGAGGCAGGATGTACCCCTGCAGCCCATGGAGGTCCACAGTGAAGCAGAGATTCACCTGCAGCTTGTGAAGGACCCCACACCAGAGCCAGTGGATACCCAGAGGAGGAATGTGAGAAGTCCCTGTCCTGAGGAGGAAGAAACAGCAGAGATGAAGTGTGATGAACTGACCACAGCTCTCATTCCCCATCCTCTCATGTCACCGGTAGGGAGGAGGTAGAGAAAACTGGGAGTGCAGCAGAGCCCAGGAAGATGAGAGGGATGGGGAAAAGTGTTTTTAAGATTAGATTTTATTTCTTATTATCCTACTCTGATCTGATGAGTAATAAATTTAACCAATTTCCCCAAGTCAAGTCTGTTTTGCCTCTGTTGGTAACTGGTTATCTCTCCCTCCCTGGTCTTACCTTGGCCTATGAGCTTCTGGTATATATATATATATTCTCTCCCCTGGCCAGCTGAGGAGGAGAGGGACCAAGTGGCTTTGGGGGTCACCTGGTGTCCAGCCCCAGCCAACCCACCAGAACCCTACTGCTTGTGTTTTAAACACTTCTGCTCTGCAGCAGTGCCTGATCTCACCCTGAGAAAGGCTGAGCACTGCTGTGGACAGGTGACAGCCACAGCACTGCTTCACTGCTTTGTACTTTGTACTGCGTGGTACAAATGAACCAGGGTGTGCTGCCTCCCCTCCCCATGCCCAAATCCAGGGTACAGCACACTGCCTTGAAGCCCAGGCATGCTGGAAGGTGCTATCATGGGACCCAGTGCCAGCCCAGCCCACGGGAGAGCTAACAGGGGCGAGCTGTGACCTGTCCTGGGTGGGAGGAAATGCCAGGGTGCTCCCCTGGGGGGCTTGGCTTAATATTGGCAGCAATTTTTTGTTTGAAGCTTTGTAGCTGCTTCGCATCTCTTTGCACGACAGGTCTGGCGCGTACCCTGGAACCCTTCCCCAGATCTTCCCATGGAAACTCCTACAAAAAAAAGCTTCTGCTTCATTTTAACCAAACCCAGAGCCCATCAGACGATCCAGATGGTCTCTCTCTCTATCAAGCAGTTTGGCCCAAATCCCGGTGGCAGACGGCAGGACCAGGCCTCCCCTGATAAAGAAGTTTGGGGTTTATTTTTCTCCCTGCTCCTCATCCATATTCAGAGGAACCCTGGGATTTTCCCAGGCAGCTGTTGCTCTCTGAGGCCCATCCCATCAGGGTGCCTGGGTGACTTGGGATCACCCAAATGCACCAGGGGCTGAGGTCTTGGTACAGAGCCTGTCCCCCCACACTGCCTTCCTGGCTCAGCCAGCCCTTGCTGTGTTGGCAGCCCTGGAAGGTGTTGATTCTGCAGCTGGAGCAGACGCTGAGGGGTCAGCCACGGCTGGCAGCCCAGCTCAGTGGGATACACCGTGGTGCTGGGGCATGGGGCACTGGCTGTGTGGCAGGCAGAGGCCAAAAGCTCACAGAGAACAGCAGGAGCTGAGGTACCTACAGGAGAAAATGTGGATGTTGGCCTGAAATGGAGTTTTCAGCTTCCCAGTCCTGTACTCCCACTGGAACCAGGACAGGGGGTGGTGGGCTCCAGGCAAGCCCTGCCAGCTCCTGCCTTTGCCAAGACCACAGCCCCGTGTAAGTGACTGGGTGTTGCTGCAGCTGGAAGCAGAGGTGGATGGACCTTGCTTTTTCTGCAGATCACAAGGATTTGCCTGGGGCAAGTGCTGCAAAAATGGAGGAAACAAGATCCCTCACTCACTCCCGCCTTCCTGCCAGCACCAGAGGTAAAGGGCAGGTTAGGAAGACCTGGTTCTGCTCTGCCAGCCAAGGGGTGAAGGGGAGTTTGTGAGGGAGGGCTGTCACAAACATCACACTGATAGCAGCCTTTGGGGGCTACAGTTTAGACCCCTTCAGCTGTCATTGCCATCAGGGTCTCCCTGTGAGCCCCAGGACAGGCTGCAGGGACACCTCTGCAGAAGCTATGCCAGCAAGGGGTCGGCTCCCAGAGTCCTGGGAAGCAGCTCATCTTCCCTGCTGTCAGGGCTGCTGGGTAGCAACAAGGAACAAACCCCTTTCATCCATCTCAGGCACAGCTTCCTCCCGGGACTGGGGCCAGAGGAAGGAGATGTCACGAAAATGCAGACAGATGATGGGAGCCAGCATTTGGGAGGGAAAAGAGCTGCTGATCTGGGCCAAGCTGGTGCAACCCTGTGTGTGTGTGAGGTGGCCCTCGCTGGAGCAGGACCCCAGGCAGACACCTCCCTCTTGCCCTGATTAAGGAGCTTGTGGAGCTCCATGTGCAGGGGGCATTGATTTAAGAGACACTCTGGCCCCTGGGATCTGCCACCATCCCTGCAAGTATCCACCACACCCTGTTGCATTGGGGTGTCCATGCCCACACACCACCCTCCCACTGTGCTCCTACAGAGCAACAGGCTCCCATCTCCCTTCCTTCTATGGATTTCCTCTCTGAGGAGGACATTGTAGCAGTTGCTGCCAGAAGCCAGGGCTGTGTTGGGCACATCAAAAAATCTCGTTTTTTTTAAAGGACCCAGGACTTGGAGCCATAGGGTTACAAGTGTTTCAGGTGTCATTAATAAAACAGGTGACCGGCCCTCCTGGAAACACTCTCCTGCCTTGCATTTGCAGTTCTCAGGAGAAAAAAAATGGAAGGCAGTAAAATGAATGCAATGTTTGTGGTTTTGAGATGTCAACTGTTTAGGGCCAAAGTTATAAGATTTCTTGGCTTCGCTTCCTTTTGCATTGAAATAGGTGCATTTTGCTTTGTTCCTCCCTGTAGGTTAGCCAAAAAGACATTTTGGTTATTTTATTTTTAAAGGCGTTCCTCTGGAATGGAAAAGAACATAGCTAATGCCACAGCCAGGACTTCAAGAATTGCTGTTTGTGTGTGGGGCGAATAGCAAAGCAGAGCTGCCACCCAAGTCCCTCCTGCAGGCTGGAGTGCCGAGCCGCGGGATTCCCACTCATGGGCCAGGCACCATCCCGGCTGACAAGCGCCAGCCTGTCCTGTGCTCCCCGTGGGCTGCCAGGTCCCCGTGCCTCACCGGGACTCTGTGGATGATGGGATGGGGTTTCAGGCTGCCGGGTGGGAGACAGGCCAGGGCTCCCCTAAGTACACCAGGGGATGCGAAAGCTCTCGGCATCCCCGAGGAGAGGTGGGAATGCTCTGCCTGCGGCCGCCTGGCTCGCAGGCTGTTTCTCCCGGGGTGCCGCTGCCCGCAGCCTCTCCCGGAGAACTCGGGTGCTCCGCGAGCACAGCCCGCCGTCCCAGGCGGGGGGACCGGTCCGAAGCCCTCTTTCCTTCACGGTCGGAGCGGTGCGGAGCCCCGACGGCTCCGGCGACCGGGGTGCCCGTGCNCCACGGCTCGGCCCTGCGCGCCGTGCCCCGCAGCATCCCCCGCGGCACCGAGCGCCTGTGAGTACCGCCGGGCTTTGTCCGCCACCGGTGGGCGTGCGGCGACGAGGGTGCGGGAGCCCGGCGGGGCGCCGGGGCCGGGGGCTTGTCCGAGGGCGGGTGTCCGAAAGCGCGTGGGGAGCGAGTGCTGAGCCCCGCGGGGGTGCGGAACGCGCTCCGGAGCCGGAGCTCGGGAGTGTGTGCGGGAGCGCGTCCGGGGATGCGTGTGGAAGAGCTGTCCGTGGCGGGGATGGGCAGCAGCCTGTCTGGGGTGTGTGCAGGTGCCCGCCGTGTCTGTTCAGGGCACAACGTGTGCAGATGCCCGTGGGGCCACGGTCGGCCGCCCGAAAGGTGCTTGTGCAAGAACCTCGTGGGGTGGGTGATGTGCGGTGTCCCACTGCACCCGGGGGTTGTGTGTCTGTAAATTCCCGTCCAGAATTTACATCCGTCCAGAGGATACGCGTGCAAGGGCCTGTTAGGTGAGTTTAAATGCATCATCCCCTTCCTGAGGGAGGTGCAGTAGCCCGTCGAGGTGGAGAGCAGGGTGTATGTGAGAGCCTGCTAGGGCAGGGTGTGTGTGTAACCCTTTCTCTGTGTGAGGGTCGTGCAAGGGGTCCGGCATATGCAAGAACCCGCGTGTCCCTGTCTTTGTGCAAGTATGTGCAGCGGGGTTGGGATTAGAGCAGTGCCCGAGGGAGTGGGTTGCTCCGGGGGGGCATTTGCCCTGGGGCAGCCCAGAATGGACTGCGTGTGTGGGTCCGTGAGCCCCATGGCACCCCCCGGCAGGTGTGTGGCCACCCCTCCAGTGACTTGTCACAGGGTAGCTACACAGCCACAGGGATTCTCTGGGGGTTCCTGTCACCCCAAGCGTCTACCTGTGCTGGGCACCCCTTTGTCCCCAGGAAGCTCTCCTGGGAGTGCTGCACATCGTGTTGGGATCAGGTCCCATCGCCCTAGCTCCTCTTGAGATTTCCCCATGGTGTGACCAGCCTTCAGCCGTGCAGATCACCCATCCTCTCCAGTCCCCTGTGGCTGCACCTCACTGCTCATCAAATCCCTTGCCACGTCCTCAGGGGTGCTGGGAGGTGTCCCTGGCTCTCTTAGCCGGGCCCCCATGAGGAAGGCTTTTCTCTCACAGCCAAGGTCCAGCTGGCTGTGCGGGTCCCGTGTTACCTGCTGAGCTCCCCCGAGCAGGAGGGGGGTCTCTGCTGCTGTGCCTGGCTGGGCAGGTCTGCCTGTCTGGGGTTCTGTGGCCAAGGAGGGAGAGCAGCATGAGCTGAACGTGTCCAACCTGCTGCTGGCAGGAGGTTCCTGGCACGCAGGAACCCAGTCTCAGCAGGACAGCAGGGCTGTCCCCAGCCTGTCCCCTCTACTCAGTAGCAGCAGGTGCCCCATCCCAGTAGCTGCAGTAGAGCATAGTGGCACAGTAGCTGTCTGGCCCTGGCGCCAGGCTGCTCCCACATCCCCCTTGCAGTGCAGGGGCGTGTTGAGCTGCTGTCTCCTCGGGCAGCAGAGCTGCAGGATATGTTCCAGGACAGCCACACGATGCTCCTGTCCCTGTGCCGTGCTGTTTGCAGCTCCTGGAGTTTGACTGTGCCCTTTGCCTGCAGATGGGCCAGGACCCTGCAGGTGAGGACTGCATGCATGGACTGCAGAGAGCCTGGCAGCTGCTGGGGCTGCACCCAGCATGCAGCATCAAGAGCTCTGCAGGATACCACTTTAGAGGAGTTTTCTTTTCTCCCACCATAATTATCCTCATACAAATGATTATTACCCAGCACGGCAAGCAGGCTGCTGTGAGTTGCCATCCCGTAGACCAAGTTTATGAGGTCTGAGACAGGATCCCTCTTTCTGCTGTGCCCAGGGTAGAGGGAAGGTTTATGCACAGCCTGCACTAGCCCTTTCTGCCTCTTGGAGAGCTTAATGGGGTCCTTGGCATCAGCTCTCCATGCACCTGAGTGCAAGGTCCTGGGGAAAGATTGGCATCGAGTCCCCAGCTCTGCCTGCTGGGCAGGTGCTCAGCACTGCTCAAATGAAGCAATGCTGGAGTGAGCTAATGGAGGATGCCCTGATGGGTGTCTCACTCCTGCTCTGGCAGGGCATCTCTCCTGCTCTGGAGGTGGGTCCTGCTTGCTGTCTCCCGTTCTGCCTCCACAGACCTGGTCCTCCATGCCTGTTGCCATTCAGCAGCATTGGGTTTTCTGGATTTTAATGCAGCTGGTGATGCCGGATCTTCTGTCTGGACTGAGCTAGACATGCTTGCTCTCTCGTGGGTGTTGTCTGCTGGATAACTACTTCCTGCTGTTTTGCACACCCATGCAGGTGCTGAAGGGTGTCTGTGCAGAGCAGGTCTATCTCCTAGCAGTGAAATCCTGCTGTAACAGCTCGTAAGTGAATTTCAATTCCCTGTAAGCAGGCTGCAACCTTGCAGTCTCCAGCTTCTCAGTGTTCAGTGGAGCAAGGTCAGCAGGCAGCCACTGGGAAGTCTGCAGCAGGGGCTGTGCTCAGGACTTGCTCTCTCCAGGGGTCAGCTCTCTGTGGGAAGTCTCACCAGTGCCCTCCACTGCATGCCTCTTTTCCCAAGCCCTGTGATGCACAGCATGAGCAATGCCGACCTCACCACGCATCCCACAGTGGCAGTGAGCCGTGATGTCCCTGCTCTTGAATTTCTTGCCTGTTGCAGTGTTTAGAGCCTCCAGGCTTCCTCCAGCCTCCCACCTGGCTGAGCCCCATGGTGGCATGGGTCAAGCCCCTGGACAGGGCAGCCCTGCTGCTGCAGCCAGGCCTGCTGGCACTGCCATTGTGGGGACTCAGTCAGCAGCATGCTGTGACGAGGTTTGTGCTCCATTGCTTTTGCAATACACCCTTTTCCTTTGAAGAACCGGGAATTACTTGCCTTGCAGAGTCACTGCAACTTTGGAGAATCATGGGCTGGGGAAAAAATGTCTTGTCTTCTCTTTCAGTTTGCCCTGTGATACCTTCCTGGTGGGTGCTATGCTGTTGGTAGAGAGTAGGGCTGCAGATGTGTCTAGGATGGAGCATGAGTGATGGTTGCATGGGGGGGACACAGGACCCCTCTTCCCTTGTACCAGGGCACAGCACATTGATCCCTAAGTGCCTTTTAGTCTGCAACCCACCATAAATGGGGTTATGCACCTGCCCTCTGGCTGGATCAGGGCTGAGCAAGGTGGGAAGCAGCAAAGTCTCTGGGCACTTTTCACAGATGCCTGTGCTCCTGCCTACACTTCTGGCAAGCACAACAGAGGCCTGAAGGCTTTGTAGGCAGGATGAGGTGATAATCCTCCAGCACTACAGTGTTATCTGCTTCCAGGAGTCCCTCAGGCCACAGCCACCAGAGAAGAGTTGTGGGAGAAGGTCACAATTCCCTTCCCCATTTCCTTGCTTTTCTTTCTTTTTTTCCTTTGAAAGTGTCTCTGAAGAGCAGACTGCCTTGTTGAGGATGTGGATAGCTCTCCCCATGCCAGCAGGATCAGTGCACATTTGCCACTGTCAAATGGCAGCTTCCAGCCCAGCTCTTTGCTTGTAGGGGATGAATTGACTGTGGTGGTGTGTCACTCTTTCCTGCTATTGAATTTTTTGGCTGACAGCTGAAAGTTGCTCCACTTGCCCCTTTTGCCTCCTCTTTGATGAGCTGAACATCACCCATCTCACTGGGGGCTGTGCTGTGTCCTTCCCCCCACGTGGAAGGCAGCAGAGTTGGGTTTGGGGGTCCCCATCACTGCACCCTCTTGGCTCTGGCTTTTCCTTTTCAGAGTCCCTGGCCTCAGCATTTAATGGGGCTTCTGTTTGCCTTGTTCCCAAACTTATGGGGTTTGCCTCTGCTGAAATGGGCCCCATGCAGTCTGTAGCCAGCCTGCCATCCCTCTGTCTGCATTGGTGGAGGGAAGGAAGGGGTGCTGAGCTACAGCCTTTGGGTGTGGGAGCACCATGGCAGGGCAGCTGCACCTGAAGCACTCTTGCATATTCCCCAACCATCCCCTGCCAAAATTCCAGCAGCAAGCTCTTCTTCAGAGCATGTTTAATCCATTCACCTGCATCTACCTCTCACCAGTTAATAAAAATATCTTGCAGCAGCCAGCCTGGTGTATCACAGCAGCACTCCTGCATTCTCCTTTCAGGGCTTCAGGCAATGCTCCTTAGGAAGCACCTTGAGGAAGTCAACCTGTCCCTTCCCTGAAGTGCCTGGGCAAGTTCCCAGTGAGCAGTCTGGTTGCAGAGGGTCTGCACAGGCTCTGCAGAGCTCTGGAGTAGGATGCAGGACCTTTGTCCAGCCAGGGCAGTGCTTGGCTGGCCCTGCAGCCCTCAGCTCTCAGGAGAGATAGTGCTGGGCACTGGGAGGATGCAGGCTGGCTTGGGAAGGTAGCCTGCCCAGCCCACTGCAGTGGCTTCCTTGGGAGCCTTCCTGGACAGAGGAAATTTGCAATTCTATTCCAATTTCTCCCTTCAGCTACGTCCAAGGCAGATGCTGTCTATATATTGCCATGGTAACGCTGCGTTCTCACTCTCTATGGAATTGCATGCTGGAAAAATATTAGTTTAAAAAACTATGTCGTGTTTGTATTGACTGAAGTGGAGGCTGATAGTGGAGGATCTATTGTCCCCTGGTTGGGAAAAGTCACCAGTAACAGGCAATAAAGCCAGGCAGATTGGCCTCTGGTGACCACTTCTCACCCCACACAGCAATTGCTTCCCTATAAACCCTTCCCTGGCTCTGTTTTATTGCATCCTTTAAAACAGATATTTTTGCCTTAAATGTGCTGCCACTTTGGTCCTCAAGTGATGCATTGTGCTAACATCAATTCCTCGCTGCTGAGGTGGGAGCAAGGAAGGGGAATTGTTTCCAGCTTTAATTGTGGGTCTCTCGTGTGCACCTGTAAATGCTGTTGCTGCTGTGCCCAGGTCCCAGGGTGGGCTGGGCATGGTGGCCACGGTGCCAGTGCAGGGCAGCACACACAGAAACAGTGCAGTTACAAACAGACTCCTAACAGGACGTGCATTTGCTTTGAGTTTCATTCTCCCCTACTTCATTGTTTCCTATCAAAACTCTGGCTGGCAGAAGAGTGAGGCAGCTATAAAAGGCCAGGGATGCATGAGGGACCCCCACAGGGCAGCAGAACCTGCAGTTTGGGGGAACAGAAGGAATTTGGGGTACCACCAGAGTGGTGTGGACAGGGAAAGGGTGTCCTGTCCAGGGAAAGGTGTACAAGCCCATGGCCTCCCACTGAAGAGGGGCTTTTCCTGTATCTTTGCTCTGATTTGCTCTCTGGCAAACTGGTGGAGGAGAGTACTGGAGCAGGACGGGCATGTGGGCAACCAAGGGAGCCTGTCTTTGTCTTGCTTCGGAGTCCTTCATGGTTCCCTGCCCACTCCAGAGGTACTTGGTGCTGCAGACGCATCCTCTTCATCTTTATTGCTACTGAAATAACCTTTTATAAGACCTGAGAGGCAAGGAAACATTTCTGCGCGTGCTTTGCTGAAAAGCAGTAAAAACCACAGTTGTGCGTTAGCAAATGGCCTCATCCCAGGGGATTCGGACCCACATCACTGCTCCCTGGCAGGCTTCCAGTGCGAGCTGCTCCAAGGCCAGCTCCAGCAGCTGGCCCCTGTCCCCACTCGAGGGACAGCCAGGGATGGCAGTGCTAGGAGTGGGGAGAGGAGCAGAGGTTTTCCTGCTGTACAGCACCAGGATGCCAATTAGCAATGTGAGCAGTAAGGACAGCCGGGTCCTTGGGGTCGTGGCACTGCTGGAAGTGAGAAGGAAATGGGGTGGGATGAGGGGACCTCTTCATGGTGTTGGTGTGGGGTTGGCCCAAGGCTGTCCCCTCAAGAATCATCTCAGACCTCCCTGCTAGATTCAGGCTCTGAGGCTGTGCTGGCTGCCTGCTTCCCCAGCATGCATTTTGGATGCACTTGCTGCTCAAAATAGCAGAGGCAAGTGTCCTATGGGGGAGAGAGGCTGCTAGAGCAGGAAGATCAGAAAAAGGGAAGATTAATTTTTAAAGCAATGCAGCCAAGGAGCAGCCCTGGGCACCAAGACTGAGAGAGATGTAAGCTCCTGGCCCTGGTTATTTCTTGGTTGGAGGAAGCCTGCATCCCAAATGGGATGCTCCAGGAGACCCATCTGGTCTGGGATTGAGTAGGCATCTGTAACTGAGCAGTTCAGGTGCACTTGTCCTCTCATCCCTGGTGTGAGCAGCTCCAGGAGGGATAAGCCAAAGAGGTTTTGCTGGGGGAGATGCAAAGTGGAACTCAATCCAGTGAGTGGTGGGATGAAGCCTGAGGGCTGGGCAGCCTCCCCTGCCCTGGGAAGCAGAGGAGCTACAGAGCAGCCCCTCACCAGGTACTCAGCACAGCATAAAAAGCCAAATTTTGTGGCTATCCCAGAAAATCTGTTCTCTTGGCTGAGTCTCAGTTTCCACATTTGTGATACAGAAATGCCCTGCTGCCTTTTCTCTCTCCTGCTGGGGTTCAGGGAGGTTATTTATTAATTTTTAACCTGAAGGTGGTACACCACAATGCTGTGTGAGTGTAAAGCATTCCCTGACTGCGAGCAGCTAATGGCTGTGGCATGAAAACCCCAGAGAGAAGTTAGGAGGACAGAAAGCCTTCCGGATCCTCACTGTTACTTGCATGATCGATGCTGTTTGTAATGCTTAAAGATCTGTCGTGATGCTAACCTGCTGTAGCACCTCGTAAAAGCCCACAAAGCCCACAGAGCCCCCCGTGCTGTGGGGCCATCGCTGTGCTTGGGGCTGGGGTCCCCTTTGGCTGAGGGCAGTGATTCCCAGATGAGCCCAAACAGCACACAGCTGCTCTTGCTCTGCTTGTTGGGCACCTGCAGGCAGCTGGCAGGGATGGTGCTGCCAAGGCATTCACCCGGTGAGTGACACCCTAAAGGGACTTCCATGTATCCCTCGGGCACCTTTGCTCTTCTTGAGGGGTCTGGTCAGAACAGAGATGGAATGGAAAGGAGAAGAAGGTTCTGAGCGCCTTGTGCAGCTGTGTCAGCCCAGGATGTGTGTGACCGGTGTCCCCTCCCTGAGCAGTGGGCAGCAGCACCCTGTAATCCCCTGGTGCCTTGGAGGGGATGGAGTTAGCACCCAGCCATGGCCATATGGACTCCAGAGAGCTGGTCAATGTGGTGCTGCTGGAGGGGACCAGCTCTCACAGGACTGGGAAGGGCCTCTGCCCCACATTTCCTTGTTTGAGCAGCTCAGTGAGCCTGTGCTGGAGCTAAGTTACATTCAAGCAGCCAGCTGAAATCTTGAGAAGACTTGAAAAATGCAATAAAAGTGTAGGATGAAAGGTTGCAGCTGCTTTGTCCCCCAGTGCTGAGCGCAGGGGTCAGTCTGGAGTCTAAGCCATTTTTTCCATTAGCAGTCTGTGTGATGGGACACGAGCTGCTTGTGACAGTTGCAGATGCCACCAGGCTGGGAGAGATGCAAGAGGGCTGGAGAATGGGCTGAGGTTTCAGAGTGGGGTTGGTGAATGGGAGGAATGAGCTGACAGAAAGGAAGTTGTTGCATGGGGACTCGAGGAAAGTGTTGGTGGGAGGCAATCACCAAAAGCACAGATGTGGAATGGGAGCACAAACAGAGCGGGTCCTGCCCCTGCAAGTCAGAGAGGCCCTGAGGGAGAGCTGTGCCCTTGGGGCTGGGGGATTGCTGTGGGGAAGAGGCCTGCACGGGCAAGGGAGCAGCCAGATCTCTGCACCATGGTGGCCTGGGCAGGCAGAGATGGGGTTCATCTGCTGATGGGAAGGGGTTTGGGTCAGAGTTTTGATAATGGTCCTGGAGGCAGGAGCAGTGACTAGCTGGAATAAGGCACAGGGTGGTGTCAGTCCCTGCCCTTGAAGGAGCAGTGTGTGCATCTGCCTGGATTGATGGAGGGTGGCAGAGGTACTGCTGTGGGGTGTGTGACCTTCCAGCCTTCATTTCTCTGCTTCCCTGGTTATTATCTGGCACTGCCGGCTCCAGCTGGGGTCAGGGCTCTGGGATGAGGGCTGTGGAGCTGCTGGGAGGGGAGCCATGCCCTTGGGGGCCAGCACTCTGAGGCAAGGGCAGGAAAGGCAGAGCAGTGAAGAGGAAGGGACAGATCTCACGGACAATACATGTACCAACCCCACCGGGCACCAGGGCAGGGGCAGCTGCAGGCACCACAGGAGCACGGATCCTTCTCCACCAGCCCCTGCAGTCACTGCCCAGAGCTGTGGGCACCTGCTCTGTGCTGGCCCTGATGGGCCAGGGCACATTTTGGTGCTGGTGGGTGCAAATGCAGGAATTCATCTCACAGACTTTCCCTCTGCATCCTTAAAAGTGGGATTCCAGGGAGCAGAGCAGTTAGGATTTCTGCCTCAGCAGGAGAGCAGAGCTGAGCTGAGCCACAAGGACAGGAGTCACATGTGTGCTGAATAGCTGATGCTTTGCAACGGAGTAGGGATCCTGGGATTGCGCTGTCTGCTCCTTCCCGCTCCTGATAAATCAGTGCCCAGGGAAATATCATTCATGTTGGCTGTATTTAATAAATTAACTCTCAGCATTTGTGCTCTCTGAGGTTGTTACTGAGTTAGTGTAGCTCCAAACCCTGCAAAGGGAAAAGACACATCGGACCCCCTCTGGGAATGGATAAGCCATCCAAAGCTAGAAACCAAATATAAACCCAGACTATGCAAATCCAGTCTAACGAACCCTGCTGCAGCACAGACATCCCATCTGGGAGTGGGATGATCCACAAGCAATGTAGCAAAGGGACTGATTGTTTTAATGACTTTCCTCTTCCCAGGGAGAAATGGGAGGGAGGTTTCTGAAACTTGAGGGTTGCAAATGAAAATTCACTGCCTCTCCATCAGCAGTGTGAGATTTGGAGTGCTGGGGGGGCAGAGGAAGGCAGCCTGAATGAACTTGAGGATGCTTTCTGGTGTTAAATCCTTTGAATTAGCAAGGAAAGAGCATGCCTTGTGTTTCTGCTTTCAAGTCATAGTCCAGAAAAACAACCAATCTGCTGGGCAGCTCCCCAGACACATCAGTCCTTATTGAATCTCTGCTGTGTGGAGCAGGGCAGTGTTTTGCTTCACTAGGAAAGGGCATGGAGGCAGTGGGTGAGCAGCTGAGCAGCAGGGATCTGGCTTTCTGGGTACTGCAGACTGTAATTTATCTCCATGAGGAACTGAAGGGGGTTCAGAGGGGAAAAAATGTCATGAAGTTAAATGGCAGTGTTGCCTCGGCATCCTTACAAATAAGCTTTACCTGCTGTTCATTCCCATCTTGGTTGCAAAGACCATCATTTACCTGAACAAAGGCATGGAAGGATGCTGGGAGCAGTTCTCAGGGAGCACATAGAGCCAGTTCCTGAGGGAGGAGGACTCTCAGGGGAGCCCTGAGACACAGCCCCACTTGGGGATTGCCACCAGCCCCACTGCTGAAGTTCCCTGAGGATGCTCAGCAAGCATGCAGGGAGCAGAGGCTGGGGTGGGCTGTGTGAGCAGCAGACCCCAGGGTAGTTGGTCCTGCTGGTGCCTTTTGGTGCTATAGTCTTTGGGCTGCACTGTCCCAGCAGATGCCTTGGAGAGAGAGCAGAGCCTGGTTTTGGCATGTGCAGGGACTGGCCATGTTTAGTCTGTGGCTTACATGGCTCTTTGGTGTTTCTTCATGTTTCCATGCTTTGCCTGTGCTCTGCCTCTGGCTAAGGCTCTGGGATGCTGGTGCTCTGAGGACAGCACCACCTTGGGCTTCACAGGCTGAGGTCTAAGTCCTGGCTTTCAGGTTGGGCAATTCTAAATCAAGCCTCTCTGCTCTATCCCTCTGCAGTACTGGAGATGTCTCAACTTCCAGTTATGCATTGTACTGGAATTGTACTCTGGCTACACAGCCAGAGTAAGAGTAATGTTAGGTGTGTTTGAAGGAAGGTGACATGGGATTCCTGCTGGGAACCCTCCCTCACAGCAGCTCGAGTGGGTGCCATTACCTCCAGCTCGGTCTTCAGCGTGGCCCTGGGGATCTTCCAGGCAATCTTCTTTGCCAAGGAACCTTTAGGACATTTGGAGAAAACCACTCCTGAAGCTGTGATTTCTCCCTGCCCTAAGCTGACTCCGGGGCTGTGGTCCATCAGGTGGGCACACACATACATAGCAAACGACCCCCTTTGTGGTGACAAATGTCCCTAAAACGTGTGACACACCCCAGAGCTTCGTGCCTGGGATTTACAGCCTGACTGACCACGGCGTTTGCTCCCACTGAGAGGGTCAGGTCCTTCTGATTTGGAGGCCCGTCCCCGGCAGCCTGCTGTGCTCTCTGCGTGCTGGTCGGACTGGAAGCTGCGGGAGTCGTGGGGCTGCAGAGCCCAATTGTGGGTTTCAGTTTAATCACTGGGGCTGAGGAACCTCTATTCATTCCGGCTTGCATTCATCTGTGTCCTAGTAACGGTGCTCTCCCAACCTCCTTCCCGACGCGGCACACACGGCTGGATAATGGCAGGAGCCCGGCAATCGCGGAGCTGAATAGCGCTGTAATTACGAGGCTATAATGGCGAGCTGGAACTCATTAGCCATTATCAGCCGTTTCAGCAGGACAATGACAGCACCCCGGGGTGCGCGGCTGCGCTGGCTGCACCCGGTGGCCCTGCACGCTGCTCGGCGGCCCCGAGGCCAGCCCGCCGCTGACCTTGGCCCCTCGCACGGCTGCAGAACCCGGTGGAGGGGAGCTTTGGCTCTGGATGGGGATGATGGACTGTGTATTCAGCCAGCCATGTGACATGAGGCATTCCTGCTCTCTGGTCCCGCTGTCAGGGCTCAGGAAGTTACAGTCCCCCGTGGTGCTGCCCAAGCGCCCCAAGCTGCTCCTGGCACTTTGCTGTCTCTTTCCTTCCCTGGCTCCAGCAGCTCGTTCTTCACTTGACTGACTTCTCCTCCTGTAGTTTATTTGTTTTCCTCTTGATTTTTGTGTCTGTGTTCAGTGCAGGCAGTGGGTCTCCAGCATGGGAGCCCTCCCTGAGCTCTGCCTTCACAGAGGCTTCCTCCATGCCCAGCACATGTCTTGGGCAGGCTGGCTTATGGCAAGAAGCAAACGCTGCCGTGCTTTGTGGTGTCTCCTGCACAGAGATCTCCAGCTCTGCAGACTGTGGGTCCCAGGGCTGATGGTCCTGCTTTTCCCACAGTAATCACATCCTGTAATGCAAAGCTGACTGCGAGGTGCAAATCTCTGCAGCTTCTGGCTTGATGTATTTTAAAGCAGGGTAATCCTAGCAGGAGCATGCTGGAGAGCATGGCTGAGGAGAGCTGGGGAAGGTGTAAACAGCAGGCTGGGAGCAGAGGGCCTGTGTGTCCAGCAGTGGGACACATGCTGTCCTGGTGCTCAGCAGAGCCTGGCCAGGACCGAGGCCGTGGGTGGCTGGAGGTACCCCTTATTTCCACCAGCAGAACGAGCAAGGAGGGGCAGCATCTTCTTTCTGGCTGCATTGCCTGTCCCTGTGCTCACCCAGGGCTTTTGAATGAGAGGGTGATGCCACAAAGCAGCAGCTTGTCCTGTGCAAGCTTCTCTTGGCAGGTGAAACCTGAGTGTGGCTTATTCTCCAGGTAGAAGGTGTGAAATGGCTGTGCACTGAACCGGTTGTGATGCAAGGATAATGGCAGGAGCCATTATCATGTAAGTGTCACTTACACTTGTAAGTATCTTGCAGCTGGGTATTTGGAGAGATCCTGCTGTTCTGGGGGACCTTTGTTTGTTTCTTTTTACCCTTGCCTTCTCTAAACAACTCTGTGCATTTGGGATGACCCTACCAGGTGTTAGCTACATTTGCAGAACGGGGTGACATGCATCGCGGGGGGCATCTGGAATGGGAACATCTGGAACGGGAGGAGCCAGAGAGCCCCTTCCTCTTGCTGCCTTATGGTCCATGAAAGATGCCAGCTTACACAGGCACAGCCAGCCAGACATCTGTGTGCCCAGCACTGCTGGTCATTGAGGGTCCTCTCTGGAGCCAGGGGCCATTCCTGGTGAGGGGCCACAGAACTGCACCAGCCCCTACTGTCCTTAGTGCCCTGACTGCCGTTTTTGAGGAGGTACAGGGGAGGCCCAGTGCTTGGCTTCCTCCTGAGTGCTTCCCTGCTAATTTCTTCCTCTTCTCTCTGCAGGGAGCTCAATGGCAACAACATAACACGAATCAACAAGAATGACTTTGCTGGGCTGAAGCAGCTCCGTGTCCTGTGAGTTCCTGATGAGGGCCGGATGCCTCCACCTTGGTGGATATTGTGCTTGGTTTGTGGCCCCTCCTAGGGCTGCTGGAGTTAGCCTCTTGCTGTGGCCTTCAGCCAGCAGGGCTGGAGGGTAATGTGTTGGGCTGAGCCTGGTGGATTTCCAGCTGGGAGACAGTGGGAAGAGTCTGGGTTGTGTTGAGGGGATAGTGGGAGTGAGGTACCCTGGGTCAAAAGAAATAATGGGGGCACGGGGGACCAGTTTTGCGGAAAGCTGACCCTTTCTCTCTGCAGGCAGCTGATGGAAAACCAGATCACCGTGGTGGAGCGTGGGGCATTTGATGACATGAAGGAGCTTGAGCGGCTGTGAGTGTTTGGTCATGGAGGGAGGTTGGTGAGGGGCTGCTGGATTTAGTTGCAGAGAGCATCCTTTCCTTTTTTCCTTAAACCCTAATGTATCGGTGCTGCCTGACTTCAAACAGCTTCTCTTCTGCGTGGCAGTGGTATTTTGCAGATTGGGAAGCACATCTATTTCTGTTTCTATAGAACTTAGAGTCCTTTCTGATGCTTTTGAAGTGAGGAGCAGGTTAAACACAAATGACTTCTGCTGTATCAGCTGTGTCCTGTGTGTTAGCAAGGGAGCTGTAAGTTCTGGTCCAGCACTCAGTAAAATAGCTCAGCAGTTTAAAAATCCCAAGCTGCTGGAGCAAATATGAGGAGCTGAGCGAGCAGAGCAGCAGGTTAAGAGCGCAGTTAAGCAGCAGTCAGCAGTTAACAGCTTGGAGTCTTCTCTGCATGTAATTACAACATCGTGAGTAGCTCTATTAGTGCCCCGTGGTTGTCCCTGCCTGGGATTGTGGTGAGCAGGATGGGGGTGCCCTTGCCAGGTGGGATGCTCTGCTCTATTGGCCTCTCTGAGCGAGCCAAAGTACCCAGCTCTGCGTGATGCATCCAGCTGGGCTGCAGATGGGGTCATTGCTTTGTACTCCAAACCTGACCCTTTTCTTCTTTCCCTGCAGACGGCTGAACCGCAACCAGCTGCACACCCTGCCCGAGCTTCTCTTCCAGAACAACCAGGCGCTGTCGCGGCTGTAAGTGCCTTCTGTGCCCACAGGGCTCCCCTGGGGAGTGCTGTGGGCTCACCTGGGGGACTGCCATGGGCTTTGGAGGGACACTGATGCCTCGGGAGGGTGCTGCTCCTGGGGGGTTGTGATGGTGGTTACGGGTCTGTTGTCCCGATGAGGGCTCGGCACGAGGCAGGGGAATGCACCCTGTTTCTGTGAGAGCCGAGCATGCAGCAAGGTGGGAAATGGGCTGTGACTTGCAGGAGACCTGAGACTGGCAGTGTTAAGGATGTCCTTGTAACACATGGGGATATGGGATGAGGTGCTGGCAGTCTGGGCTGGGTCTGGCATCGCAGAGTTGAGCTGTGCCTGCTCAGAGTCAGATGGAGAGGTGCTGAGAGCTCCTGCCTGGGTGTGGATCACGGGCTTTGGAGCAGGGTTCCCTTACACACTCACCCAGGTGCTCATGAAAGGAGGGTGAAAGAGGGTGTCCCTAAGGGGGTCACATTCTTTCCAGAGACCTCTGTGGGGCACAGAGTGCTCCACAACCCTGCTCAAGAGCTGCCTTTCTGTAGGTGTCTGGAGAAGGAGGGGGAAGCCCTGCCCGGGGCAGATCCAGCCCTTCATGCCTGCTGCCCCCTCCTCGCATTGCTCTATGTGTCCCCATCCCTGCCTGTCCCTCTGCCCCTGCAGAAACAACTCCAGGGACTGTCTCTTGCTGTGCAAGCCCCAGCTCCACAGATCTCTCTGCTCCTCCTCCCTCTATGCAGCAGCAGGCTGCTTGGGGAGGGCTGCTGGGGTTTTGATAAATATTCTCTGTTCCATATTGGGTTTCCCTTGCCTGGGGCTGTTTTGCTCAGGCAATGGTGCTTTCAGCAGTGCCAGCATTGTTCAAACAAAGTGTTTACAGGCTCTCAGCTATGTCAGGCACCACATACATTGGGAAGGGTGCTGTGAGGAGCAGAGGGTGCGTGCCAGACTGGGGCTGGGTGCTCTCCATCACTCAGAGAAGCAGCTTATACCCTGTGGATTGGGGTGGTGGTTGCCAGGACACAAGCTTTCTGCTTGCAGCATCTTGTATCTCCATTGATCAGCTGTGACATGAGGATGCCAGGTCCCTGCTGAGGCAAGGCAGGAATGGATGAAATAACTAAATGTGCTGAGACATTCCCAGGACAGGCATGGCCATGCTGGGGCCAGGCAGCCCTGCCTGTGCAGTCAGGCTGTGGCTGAGCCGCTTTCTTCCAACAGTGCCAGGGAGTCAGTCCCAGAGTCCAGCCTGAGGCGTGTAATGAAGGGTTAAAACGCTGTGTGGGTTGCCAGTATGGGATGTGTGAAGTGGTGGACAGGTGCCAAAGATGGGCCTAGGTAATGGCAGCTGATAGCACAGGCGTTCAATTAATTATCAAATGGCATTTGTTGAGCTCAGCTGTGCCATATCATGGCGCCAGCAAGGGCCCATCCTCCTCCAGCCACCCATTGCATAACAGAAACACGGGCAAGAGAATAATTTTACAAATATTGCTGTTTCCTTTTTAATCTTCTCTAGATTTTAATACCAGGCTCTTTCAACAAGCAATTCATTGTGGAGATGCAGAAGAGCAGCATGTGTGTCTCCTACACGTACAGTGTGCCCCTGCACAGCTGCCAGGCTCACGTGGAGCCCAGACTATGCCACACTGCACAGGGGGCTGTACACACCACCGAGAGCTTGAGAGGGCTGTGCAAGATGCTCCTTGCAGCCACCTCATGTTCAGCTGCATTTCAGCCTCATCCTGTTGTTTTGCTGCTTACTGCAATGTGGTGGTTATTTCAAACTTTTTCCCTCCCACCCTGTCTTGAAGTTGTTTTCTGGCCATTTCTGCCATGGCAAACTGCCTGGATTCCAGCACCTGGAGCTTTTCTTGTTCAATCTAGTGCACGGGCTCAGATTTTGGAGTTCCTCGACTATAGCTGGTGCCATGTCTTGGGGAGCTTTGATGTGTGCTTGGAGCAGAGGGTCCCTGTGATGAGCAGTGGGACTGGGGACAGGGGACACACTGAGCCACCCTCCAGCCTCCTCTGCAGCAGGTTCCTCCACACACATTAATGAGGGTAGGGGTGCAGTGGTGGGATGTGCCCAGAGAGCGCATCAGGAGCCAGTGTCCTGGCAGATCCTCGAGTTCTGCATTTGTGCCACAGAGCCCTATGTGCCAGAGGACCTTCTGCTCCCTCTCCTTGAGGCTGCTGGTTGCTGAGGTGCTCAGGGATGTTTCAGGGGGATGGCAGGGCAGGGGGTGCCCTGGGTGGTTTGTCTAGATGCACATGCTGGCTTAGCAGGAGGTTGGATCTGGACCAGTGCTAGGCCAGCCAGTGTGGGAGGTCATAAGGACACTCTTAAATTGCTGCAAACCCGGGTCAGGCTACAGGGATATGAGTCAGTGGGGAACAGGTTTAAGCTAAATTGAAATCAGCTCTCCTTGAATGAAATTGGAGCCTCCCCACTGGGTTTTGCACTTGTTTAACTGCTGAAATGGATCTGGGGTGGCCCCACTGCTCAGGACCCCCTCCCTGCCCAGAAACAGGCCGGGACCTGTGCTGCTCTAGGAAAAGAAGGCTCTTACCAGCACCATTTTCTTGCAAACCCTGATCTCCAGATCACTTCCAGCAAACAGGCTTCCCCTTGACCCGCCAACTGCAGCCACCCATGGCATGCTTCTCAAGTTCTGGAGTCCTTGCTAGGTCCTCATGTCCTCACACCATTGTACTGGGAGGTCTTGAATTAGCAAAAACTGACTGAATGAGTCAGGCTGAGATCTGTTTGGTTGGGGAATGAGGCTGTCTGGTGGCAGCTGAAGCAGAATGCAAGGGGTGGATTGCAGGAGCTGCTGGGGGTTGCTTAGATGGGCCCTTGGGTGCTGGCCTGGGTGCTCCAGCCTTTTCTAGACATAGTCTTGATGGATCTTTTTCAGCACATCAGTTACACAGAAGATGAAGACAAGTCTGTTGAATTAGGGGTATGTGATACCCATAGAACAGTTTCCCACTGTACCTTTCCTGCTGAACCTGATGAAAATTTTTCAGGAGCGCAAGAGGAGTCCCTGAGGTTCAGGTTGGGATGGAGAGCTCTTTGTGCACCTCCTGAGTGTCAGCCTAATCCACATTGTGGTACTTTGTGGTCTCCCAGCCCGGCTTGAGCTACATTAGTTACATGGAACTTGGCTGTAAAGAGCATTTGTGCATTGGGATAATGGAAAGGGTTGGAGTTAAACCTGATCCGTCGGGGCTTAAGCAAACTGGGGAATGGCAGGAAAGGGCCAACGGGAAGCAAACCTCAAATAAGGGCATGGGGGAGGTGAGATGCCTGGAGAGGAATGTTTTCCCCTTGGAATTTGGAAATATTGAGCTGACGCCTGCCCAGAGCCCATTTCAGTCTGAGATAGTGGGGGTGGTCCTTGGCAGTGGGGCCAGGAGGCAGGGGGACTCCTGCATGGCCTCCTTTATTTATGTCCCCTGCAAGGAGCGGGTAACTCATTAAGCAGTCCTGGTGGCTGAAATGGTGCTGATCTGAGGTTTCGCTGGAGAGCGCCTGACCTCAGTGACCCGTTCTCAAACTGGGTTTAATTAAACTGTCAGCACTGGACGGAAGAACAAAGCTTTGTGGGCTCAGGGGGGAAAGCCAGGGTCCCCCAGCAGCTCACTGGGGAAGAGCACATCTCCTGCGAAGAGGAGGGCTGATAAAAAGATGGATCTTTCCTTCCAGTGAGGATTACCCAGGCAAGAAGGTGACCTCTTCTATTGCAGTGCCCAGTGTTGGTCCCCAGTGTGTCACAGCCATACACATCTTGGCTCAGCAGTGGTCCTCCAGTACAGCCCTGATGCAGACCAGGTGCCAAGGGGATGCTGGTACATCTTCTTTCACCATCTCTCCCAAGCTGGCAGGAGTTGGGGTTTTTTTCCCAACAGCCCCCAACAGAAAAAGCAAGCAGAGTTTCTCTCTGCTTCCTTGTGAGGGGGAAGGATAAGACAGGAGTTTTGTAGCACTCTCTCCCTTCTCTGCTCAGCTCCCCTTAAAACCTCCTCCTGAAGCTCTTTCTAAGTCCCTTGGGAGATCTGGATGGGGGATGCAAGGAGGAGAGAGGAGTCTGGAATGGCTGTAGCAGCAGGGTGAGGACAGGAATGCTGCGGGTGCATCATCAGGGAGGCAAAGACGTGGGCTGTTGAAATGTGCTAAAGGCAGCCAGGATGGCTATAAATAAATAGTTTTCTCCAAGGGAAGCCGAGCTGATGCGAGGGAGGAGAGGAGCAGTGGGTGCTTGGCTGTGAGGAGCTCTGGGGAGTAGCTCCTGCAGGGGAGTCACAATCCCAGATGGATGCATCCCCATGGGAGTGGCTGCCCAGTGGTTTCCCTCAACAAAAGCTGCAGTAGCTGCTCCTTGCTCAAGCAGAATGGGAGATGAGAGAGAGTGAGCAGATAGTAGGGGGAAAAAAGTCTTGTCTCCAGAAGGAGGGAGATTTAGGACACGGGCCGCAGACTGTCAGTTTCTGTCGGACCCATGCCAGCAAAAATGGTGAAGGAGATGGTGCCACATCTTAGCTGGCAGCCAAGCCCAGGGGGAAGGGCTGCTGTGCTGCTCTCAGTCTGTAAGGGCAGGGGCTCCCTAGAAACAGCATTAACATCTCAATCAGGGCTGGTGACTTTCTGAGCCGGGGACATGTGAAATGTTGTAGGAGCTGGGGGGATTGTCACGCTCCCGTGAGACTCTTCTCCTGTGGCCAGAGCCTGCAGAGGAATAGTGATGCTCTATGGCTGCCTCTGTCTGGGAGCTGACAGAGGGACCAGGGCTGGTCCAGACCCACCGTGGACCCAGGGGTATTTAAAGGGAATTTTGAGCTGAGTGGCAGAGAGCACCACAGCTGGGTGTGCTGCCTGGTTAGGAGAGATGATATTATGGCAAGCCCTGGGGCAGGTTCCTCGCACCACCCCTGCATTTGGCTAAACCCAGCCCTAATTGCCTTTAGAAAAGCAGGCAGAGAAAAATGGAGGGCTGCTAAATAACTTGAGAAAATGCAAATGACATCCTTCAAGAAGGAGAGGATCACAACCACGCCAGAGGAAGCTGTGAGCTGAGTAGTAGCAAAACAGGGTGACAAGTGAAAAAGGAGCTGTCAGAGAAAGGAATAACAAAACAGGCCCTGCTCAGATGGGGCTGGCTGTGCGTGGGAGGTGTTGCTTGCGAGACTGTGCTAGTGACCATTCCTCTTGGGGCTGCACCAGGAAAGCCCCCAGATAGGGAAGGCAGAGATGGAGAAAAAAATGTGTTCTTGGTGGTGGCTGGATACAGGAGCGGTGCCGTGCCCCCACAGCGGGTAGTCATGCTGGTGCCAGGTGGGAGGTGTGGGTGCCAGGTGGGGACGCTCTCTGGAGAGTGCATGTGCCACAGCTTTGCTCCCTCCCAGTGGGGGAGACTTGCCTGAGCCCCATTTTCAATTTAGTGGGGGATATTTGGTGCCTGCCTGCTGGTTGGCTCCCTGGAAATGCTGTCACTGTGGTGGGCTGGCTCTGGCTGTGCCCTGGCTCTCCTGTGCCAGACACCCGCCCCCACCTCCCACAGTCACTCCTGTTGGGGCTTTGGTTGAGGTTCACTCCCTCCAGAAAGGTTTTGTGCTGGTTCTGAAGCTCGGCAAGTGCCCAGGAGCCTGCAGCCGCTGTGTGGGAAGGGGCGTGTGGGCACAGCCTTGTGTTTTCATCTTGCCGTGCTGGAGCAGGGTTGCTTTGGCTCCCTGGGCACGTGCCCCTTTGCTCTTTGCACAGATGTGTATGTGCTGATGTTCTGTGCAGAGGTCTGCGGTCCAAGAGCAAAGTGCCAAGGTCAGAGCAGAGAGCAGCTTTCCTGGAGCAAACCTCCCTGCTTCCCCTTCCCCAGCATCCCTCATTTTGTCCCAGCTCCCCCTCTGGCAGCATCCCCCTCCCCTTGCAGGGTGAGGGCCAAGTGTCCCCGCTGTCACCATGCCCACGTTCTGGACTCCGGGTGCCGTACCCCACGGCGCTCCCCAACAAAGCTCCTTCTGTTGGGGACAGAGCAGGGCTGGGGGGGCCAGGCTGGGATGTGTCCCCCCGAATACCAATGAGGAGGGGCAGCGTGTTTACCCCTGTAGCTGGGGGAGGGGGGAGCTGTCGGGTCTGTGTGCTGCAAGACACCCCCCCACACCAGCTGGGGGGAAGGGGAAGGGAGGCCCCTCTGCAGCCCCCGGGAACAAAGAGTCAGTGTGGCTCGTGACAGCTCTAAGGAAACGCAGGGAAACAAATGTGCCACTAATAGGTGGGGAGGTTACCTAGGGAAGGATGCTGCCAGGCGGGCGGGCGGCCAGCCCCCTCCCCGGCGGGCTGCCAGGCGCTGAGGGGCTGCTCCTGGCACCCCAGCCTTGGCGGGGCTCAGGGGGCTACAGAAGGGCCAAGCTGAGGCAGGCTGATATGTCCTTGTGCTTCTAGCCCGTGGGGACAGCATCCTTACAGATACCTCTGGGGCTTTGTGCTGGGTAACCCTGCTGGGAAGGAGCTCCCTTGTGCAGGGAGCTGCTCACTGCCTGCTGCTCTTCTTCTTCCTCCATCATTAATGTGCCACAGATTCAGCTTTTTTTTGGGGGAGGGCAGTAAGACTCCCTGGGGGATCCTGAGTGCGGACAACCTCAAAGCCTCACAAATTAAACACATTCTTAAGATCTCTTTATATTTGAGCACTTTCATAAGCATTTTGGGACTTGACCCGCAGTCTCCGGAGGCACAGGAGTGCTGGGGTGAGGGTAGCAACCATGGCCCAACCTGCAGATGAGCAGCCTCCCTCTTTGCTTCCCACCAGCCTGGGCCCATCCCACCGAGGTGGTGGTGCAACCCCTGCACAGGGACGCCCTGGCTCTGTTCTGTGCCATTATCCTGCCAGCGAGCCGGGGCTGCCAGGAGCGGGCATTGCCAGACGGCTGCCTGGAGATAATCTGCCCCATTCCCTCCATGCACCCCGTTGTGCTCCTGACTCACGGCCGGCTCCAGTTTTCTGGCTGTTGAGACGCTTCCAGCGTTTCCCTGGCAATGCACGGGGTCAAGCCCCACTCCCGGGGCTCTCTCCTTGAGCCACTGGTTCTGCTGGGCTCACCCTCTGTCTTGCTTTGGGTGCAGGCTTGGATTTGGGTTTTGTAATGTTATTAAAGCGAAAGTCTGCGGTGAGGTGCGGCTTCCAGCCCCCTGCCCCTTTCAGCAAAGTCCTCTCCTCTGCATGGCATCATGCAGAGCATCCCTGTCTAGCTTCCCAGTGGTGCACTGGCAAATGGGAATTTGCAACCCATGGGAAAAAGCAATGAAAAATCAAGTCTTGCTAAAGCTGAGCAGCGGTGCTAATTACACAGCTATTAAAACACAGGAATTATTTATTCCCTGCCTGCCTCACAGCTCATTGCCTGCATTGTCCCACATTCAGCCTTTGGCCACCTTTGGTCCCCTGAAAGAGTTAAAAGAGCACTTGGAGGAGCTGATGCCTTTGTCCATCCATTTTGAGCACAGCATAAAGGCATTTCCTTCCTCTTGTTTTCACAGCTCAAATAGTAGAAGAGTTCAAAGTGATATTAAAGAATCGTGAGCAGAATTAGCCTCTGGTAATTTGAGTTCCAGAATGTGGAAGAAAAAAGTCCTATGCAGTGATTTGAGGCTAAGTTATAACTTGGTACCACTGCATGTGCATCCCACAGACGTGTGAATGTGCAGAGCCAGGTAATTAACCTGGGTTTGCTGGCTGACCTTCCTGCAGGTGGGTGCTGGAGCCCCTCCTCTCTCATGCTGGGACTGCAATGAAAACAAGCTGTCAGCAGTTTCCAGCACTGCTTCCAACAGGGTGCCTGTGCCGTGCTCTTTCTCTTCTGCTCCCAAGGGACCTGTGGTGCTTTTGGTGTTGGTGCTGCACCACACAGCCTGCAACCCTGACACCAGCAGCTGGGCTTGGTGGGCTCCAAATTCTCGCCCAAGTGGGCTGCCTTATCCACTGAATGCTTTATCCAGTGCTGCAGGCAGGTAAAGTTCCCCATGCTGAAGTGCTGTAAGGGCCAAACAGATGAGTGTAAGTGGGAAAGATGCCCCTTTGCACAGCTGGGGGCTTTCCTGGTGCAGCAGGGCTCCTAGGCATTGCCAAGGGGAAGGTGTGCCCTGCCTGCAGAGATGAGCTGAGCATGTCCTGGTTTGGTGAGCCCATTTCCCTGGGTGCCCATTGACATCCACATGCAAGGGAACCCTGCTGGCAGTGTGTTTGGGGATGGCTTTGGGGAGGTGGGGATGCACTTTCCAGATTCTCATCTGTGTTAAATTAATTATCATCGCAGGCTTATCCTCACTTAACCAGCGAGACAGACTTCTGTGGCTGGGGCTCCCACTGCCCTGCCAGAGCTAAGCAGAGTATGGATTAGGGGGTCTTACCAGCTGCCTTCCATGGCCCTTCCATGGTTGTTTCACCCCCCTTTGCCCACAGAGGCTTTTGTCCTCATTTGTATCTGTATTTCCCTTCAGGATAGGAAAAGCTGGATTAATTTTTACTGCTCCCAAGGGAGCTCTTGGTAACTGAAGACATCCCGCTGTCTTTTTTTCTCTAAACTGGAAGGCAGGAAATGGCAGGGATGGTTTAGAATGGTTTCCTCACCCCTCCTTCTCCCTGTCTGGTCCTCACTGCCCCTCCAGTGAGGGATGGCATTTGAGGGAGAGCTGCTTGAAGAGAAAAAAAAGTGGCACAGACTTTCTGCAGGCCCTGGGGCTGGAGGAGAGGTGTTGCCCTGGGAGGTGCAGCCAGAAAGAGCTTCCACTTCAGTGTTTGGGAAATGGTAATTTTGGGATCCTAAGGAGAAAGGAGGAAAAGGTGTTAGCTATGTTGCATGGACAGAGTACTAAATGTGGAAAGCACAGAAATAGCTCTCAAAAAGTGTCTCCCATCCCGGAGCTGGGAAGTTCTCCACCCCCAGACCCCTCCCATGGCAGAACTGGGAAAGGGACTTGGGAATTCTGACCCTGTGTCTCCTCACATCTTCCCATCCGTGGTATGACACTCAAAGGGAGTTTTGTCCACCTAGGAGCCCCACAGATGGGTGGGTGCTTCATCCCCTCCACTTCACCCCATCTAGGATGCTTTTTCCCAGGCCAGTCACTCACATGACAGAGACTTGCAGTGGCAACACGGACCTGGAGATGAGGGTTGAAATTCACCTCACCATGGCACCCTTTTGGGATATTTGCCTGTGGTCTGGTGATTCTTCTTGCCATGGACCAGCACATACCCAGCAAAACATGCAGCAGTATGCTGGTCCTAGGCAAGAATAGTGGAAATGCAAAATGGGTGTGGGATGGGGGGTAGGTATTCAACCCCAGGGATACTCCATTAATTACCAATCATAGGGATAAAGTCGGGGCCACGTAGCAGGAGTGGGGATCTGTGTTTGTGGGATAAACAGGAGCAAGGAAGTGAGGAGCAAGCAAGGGGCTGGCTGCATTCCCAGGACTAGGCGGTGTTTCCAGCTCTTGCTGTCTGACCGGAGGCATTTCCACCTCCCGGTGTTGTCGTCCTGCTCCAGCTCGCTTGTTCTCCTCCCCATGGGCTCAGCATGTTGCTCATTCCTGCATCCTACGATTTCACAGCATCCCCGCAGCCGGGTGCTAATGAGATTAGACCCAAGCTTTAAGATGTCTCTCTCTATCCTTTGCCATCCAATTACACAGCCCGCATGGTATCTGATTGCCTGTGAGAGGGGAGGACTGGGACTGGCTGGGATGGGAGGATGCAGCTGGTCTTTCTGGGTATCAGCCCCGCCATGCTGAGTGGTTTTCTTTTGCTTTTCTTTCTTTCTCTCTTTTTTTTTTTCCCCATTCTCCCCTTGGCTTTGAGCTGCTTCGTTTGGCTTTTTCATCGCTTCTCGATGTGGCGGCTGGGCAGAATTTGTTTAAATTAACTGCTTGAATGGCAGCGTTTGTGTGCGTTGGTGGGGGGGAGCTCAGACAGCACCAGAATGGATGAGGGGGATTAAAGGTGCCTAATGGGTTCCAGATGGGCATCCTGGACTGGGAAACACCCCCGCAACCCCAACCCCAGCCAGGGGCCGCTGGTAAGGAGCTTGGGGCTGGGAGCCGGGATGCTACAGCAGGCAGCTGCCTGGTTCTCCTGCAGCAGGGTGGTGCTTCGAGCATGTGCCACTGGCACTGGGGTGCCCTGAGGCTCCCCAGGTGCTGTGACTGCCCAGCCCTGCTGGGGTGAGCAGGCAGATGCACCACAGGAAGCACCTTCCCTGGCTGGCCTGGAGCATGGGGTGCAGCAGGCTCTACTCCCTGCTGCAAGGCTCTGGTGATGTGGGGCTGGGGACGACCGCTTTGTGTGTGATTCCAGCTTTCAGAGGGGCCTCAGCTCAATCATTAGCTGACACTGCAAATACAGCCCACTGGGGCAGCACCACTTGTGCATCAGTTTCTGCTCTGCAGTCTTGGTTGCAATGAGGAATGATAATATTTAGTCTTTGTTGCCCTCCCCCTGGGCTCTAGAGTATCTTGGGGCGGATGCTCGCTCAGTTCGACATTCCCACCACTGCAAATGTCAGCGTATTTTTTCGTATTTACAGATGGAAAACTGAGTCACAGAGACAGGAACCAAATTGCCTGTGTGGCCCTGCCAGCTGCATTTCCCAGATCTGTAGGGGTTAGAGACGTGGTGACAGCCCTGCCTGTCTTTCCAAGGGCTGTGCCTCCCACCAATGGCCAGATTTCTCCTCCAGAGCTGCTACACGGTGCCAGGACTGTGTGTTTGCAGCCTGTCTGGTGGCAGAGCCTTGATTGGAAGCATGTCAGTCCCAAATGAGATGAAGAGTGTGGAAGTGAAGGGCTGCTGGGGTTTGGTGTCACTGGCAGAGACCTCAAGGTCATTGCTTTTGAGCTTTATTAATGGCTGAGAGCGGGAGGAGGATATAAGCTGTGAGACAGTCGTCTGCTGGGAGTATCACCTGTGCTGTAGGTCAGCACATCATTTTGTGGGAGATTTTAACTTTTTAGGGGGGAGCAGGGCTACAGAAGCAGGCAGGTTTAATGGAAGTGAGCGTCACATGGAACCTTTTGCTGTTGGAAGCTGGCAAAGCCCTGGTCCTGGTGGGAATGAGCCCACTCACCCCGAAATAGTTTTTTGTGAAGGCAGTGGTTTGCTCTGGTGTGTCCAGCTGCATCCAAGCAGATGGCTGAGCCAGGGAATGAGGCAAGGCTCATGAGGGAGACCCACAGCCCCACTCCCCATCCAGGAGGGAGGTGGCAGAGGAGGGCCCTGGCTGGGTGTCACAGGGACACATAGGGTAGTTGGGAAGTGCTGGCTGACCTCCATCACCTGCTGACCCTCGACCAATGCTCTGTTGGCCAGCCCTCCCAGCTCATCCTTGGCCCCACATTCCCCCACCCAGCTCTTGTTTCCTTCCACAAATATTGAGAAAATAAACAGCACAGCCAAAAGGGGACATCCCTGCATCCCTCCACACACAGCTGCCTCCCCAGGGAGCCACACAGGTGGTGACCCTGCATTCCTCAGTCTGAGGGTTAACTGAGAGAAAGCAAATATTGGCTTCTCCTGGGGCTGCTCCAGCCTGTGCTTGCTCCAGCCTGTGCCTGTGGCTAGGGCTGCCTCTTGCCTAAGGAAAGGGACTTGGGGTGCAGGCAGGTCCCCATCTCTGGCAGGGGTGGTTGCACAAACATGGCTCTTCACCCAGGTAGCTCGAATTCCCCATTGTGGCCTTGAGCCTGCTCCTTAGGACAGGATCTTCCTATCCCCCAATCTTCCTTGACTCTCTTCATCCTGGTCTTGTCTCTTAGCAACTCCCCTGCCCAGGACCTGGGCTGTGTGGGGAGGGATGTGACACTTTCTATGCATCAGTCACTTTGTCACCTCCAGAGTGAGTGTGAGGTCGTTAACCCGAGCACAGAGAGTGACACAGAGCATCCCTGCCATGCCTCCCCCCGGTGGCAGCCGCTGCTCTGCCTCCAGCTTGACACCGATCCCCGCTACAATAACGATACGGGTGGCAATCAGGGAGGAATTAAAGGATAATTAATGCCAATCCACATGGAAAATTGCTCTCGTCAAACAAACCTGATATCATTTTTTTGATGAGCTGACAAATTGGGTTGATAAGTAGCGACTGTGCTGACATGATATACCGAGACTTCTGCAAGTCATTTTGCTCTTGCCTGGAGGATATTGCCATGAAAACATTAATATTCTGCAAAAGTCTGTGTGACAGCGTTCTTCACTGGTAGAAATCCCTGGGGGAATTGCAGTGGTCACCTCTCTGGCAGGGTGCAGTGGGGGTCTGATGGTGGTGAACTAATGTTCAGCATCTCTGCAAAGCTGCGGTGGTCTTGGAATCTTTGGTGGCACTACTGACTTTTGCCCATCAGCCCCCAATATCCTGGTCTCTTGTTGCCTCCTCTTTCTGCCTTGCAGCAGCTGAGGGTGAGCTGAGTGGCATGGGTGATGCAGCTTGGGAAGAAACCACCTGCAGAGTGACAGAACTGAGTCTGGGAGGACACGTGAGGCAGCAGTGAAAGGAGCAGGGCTGGTGCTGTGGGCGGGATGCCGCTCTAGCGGGGATGCTGCGCCTGAAACACCTGCACTGGGAAACATCCTCATGCAAGGTCACGCAGCTGGGGAAAAAAAATGTAGGTCACAGCTACAAGACGGGGAGCAGTGTCTGGGGATGTGGTTACACTGAAAAGGACTTAGCAGCCATGGTGTAAGCCTGCTCTGGGATGTGGGCTTCCAGCTTGGGCAGTGATGGATGCACGGAGTAGCTCTGGGTACTGGGGAGTTGCCAGTTTGGGGGGCAGGAGGGAGGTCTCTGCTGAGCACAGTTTATGCTTCAGGGCTCACAGTTTAGAGAGATGTTGGGAAATTAGAAAGTGCTCAGAGAGGAAGTGCAGGATAATTGGAGGTCTGGAAAATCTGCCTTCCAGTGAAAAGAATTAAAAAGCTCAGTCTATTTAGTGTATGCAAGAGAAGGCTAGGAGAGAAATTTATCTCCATCTCTGCATACCTGCATGGGGAAAAGCCTGATTATAGGGATGCCATTAATTAAAAAAAAAAAAGAAAAGAAAAAGAAAAGAGAAAAAGCATAAAATCATTCAATAGCTGCAGGCTGAAACCAGACAAATTCAGACTAGAATTGAATTTGTCTTTTTCACTACAGAGGGCAATTAACCATTGAACACTCAGCTGGGAAGAGGTGAATTGAATGTCCTTTGAAGTTGCAAAGGAGACTGTACTTCTTTTCCCAGTGGTGGAAACTGGAAGTGTCAGATGGAGCAGAAATCCCTGGGAGGGCTCTGGGTCTGAGCTGAGTGCTCCAAGTGTCCCAGTGATAAAGTGTCCCCTTCTGGGTGATGGATGACACCATCCGCTCTCCCTCTCTGGGTACTGGGGACATAAGTCCAGTGCCTCCAACACAGGCCAGGTCCTTAATTGCTCTCAAAGCCCCCAAGCATCCCTGCTCTGTGAGGCTGGTGGAGCAAAACTGGCTGCAGAGGCTCTTCTCTGTCTGGGATGATGTGAGTTGATGTCTGAACAGGCACGTCTGTGGGTAGGGATGAGGCTGCCACAGCCAGGGGCTGCTGAGGGGGTTCCAGGCTGGCCCTGCTGCTCCCAGCCAGGCTGGGGAGATTCACTGGCGCCGGTCTTCCCACGCTCTCCCCGGGGGATGCTCAGCCGTGGCCTTCCCGACCTCTGCACTGCAGTCCTGTCTGAGCATCTTAGGCAGAAATATATTTTATTAGTACTGGAAAAGGGAAAGACAGCTTTGCTTTAATTTTATGCGCTCTAGAATACCTTGCCTGGAGAGGTGCTGGCTGAACTTTCTGGGGGCTTTGGCTTGGAGTTCACTGGGCAAATGGCAGTGGGGGCTGAAGTTGTTCTCTCTTCCCTACGCTTCTCCTTTGTCCATCACAACTCTTCCTCCTGTGCCCCCAACTCCACAGAGCCAGACAGGACCTGTTCCTCTCCTGTTCCCATCCATTTGTGGAGAGATGCCAGCAGTGACTGTGACAGCAAGGCCAAAACAGAGTGCTTCTGGATTATCCCAGAGTGGCGTTTTCCTGTCTGTCAGTGCCCAAAGTTGTGCCTGGAACAATAAGAATGTGAAACTGGGCTGTAGATGAGGACATGGCTCTGGGGAAGTTACACTGTGGCTGCATATTTGGGAACACTTATAGAGTGGGGGAATGCTGTGGGGAGCTGTTGGTGCCCCATGAGCAGGGCACTTGCAGCCTGCCAACCCCTGATTCCCCGGCTGTAGGACTGTCTTCACACCCTCTGGGAATCTTTGTGCTCCTGTCCTTGCCGACTGCCACTGCAGGGCCTGGGTTTTGTGCTTTTGCTTCTTTTTCTTCCCTTTATTTTCCAGCCTCTTTCACAAAGACACCTATTCTCCCCTCACCGTGCCCTGGGGATTTACACAGAAAGCTCACCCTCAACATGGCAAAAGAAAGGCCCGGGCGGCCCGGGAGAGGAAGCTCACACAAAATGTGGTGTGTGGCTCTTTGTGTCCCCTTTGTAATTCCTCTGCACAATGAACTGCCCTGGCCACCCACCAGCCCCGGGCTGCCCCAGGTGCCTCATCCCTCACGCCTCTCGATGTGGCAGCGGGCAGAGATGGGGATGCTCCTCGACAAGCGGCCGAGAGCACAGCCTTTGTGCTCGGAAAAGGGGAAATTTGGGCAGGATGGAGATCGCCATGTTTCCTGCAGCAGCAAAAAGCACCTTGCATCCCCGCTAGCCCTCAGGCAGAGCGCTGGGGGTCCCTCCGGCAGAGCCCTTCCATCAGCCCCGCTCTGACGGCTTTTAACATGCTAATGACCCTCTCAAGGGCGGGAGCAGCTCTGTGTAAAACCCATGTTCAGCCCTCGGTCATGGACATTTGCTCGGAGACACAGTGTTAAATATTTATCCTCCCCGCCTCCCCCCCAGCTCCGCAGGCATTAACAATAGCGATTGCAACCGGCCCCTTCCCCCTCGCCGGGACCATGTGGCTCCCGGACCATGACAGCGAACGTTATCGTTTGTACCTGTGAATTATTGATAAGGTGTAAGATAGTTCTTGCGGTGAAAAAATAATGAGAGGCAGAGGCTGCAGCCTGGCAGGGCAGGCGCTGCTTCAAACCCTCTTCTCGAGGGGCAGAACGGGAGGTGGGACCCGGTTCCTGCTGGGCCCATCCGCCAGCTGACCATGCCGGCCCTCAGCAGCGTGTGGCCAGCGCCCGGCCGCCCTTGTGCCTGGTGGCTCCTCTCGGCATGGGTCTGGCTGGCGCCTGTCCCCTCCTGGCCGTCCGCCACCTTCCCCGGGGGAGGTGGGCAGCTGCCCTCCCTCCCTGGCCCCACGCTGCCTGCGCCACCCGTGAGCCAGGGACGGTCGCTGGGGCAGCTGCCTGCGGCTCCTGGGCGTGAGCGGGGCTGTCCCCGCGGCTGCTCGCCCCGCGGTGCCGCGGAGGAAGGGGCAGGCACTGCCCGGCCCTGCAGACGCTGTGGCTCCAGCAGCAGATGGGAGAGCCTTTCAGCTGGCCAGGCTGAGGGGCTCCGGAGGTCTCCGGGGGCTGAAGGACACAGAGTGGTCCTTGGCCTGTGGGTTTATGGCCACCGACATGCTGTCCCTGTGCCCTAATCTGTCCCTGAAAAATCGGGGATGATGCTGCCGAGTCCCTGGAAAGCAGGTGGCAGTCCTGAAAAGGGGTCAGGTTTAGGGCTGTCGTTTGGTTGGAAGCTGAATGCAGAGTGTCCATCCCCTTAGCTGTGTCCCAGAGAGCCCCCGTGTCTGCCAGCTGGGGCAACTCTGCGCTCCAGCTCTGTTTGCAAGCCTCTGGGATGCCATGTGGGAAGCTGCAGATGGCTCAGGGGGATCTTGTCATAGTGGCGTGGGCAGTCTGATTAAAATGGTTCAAAGCCCATCTTTGATATACTTTGACCCTCACTGCTGCTGCTGTGTTTTGCAGGGAGAGCACAAGCAGGAGAGTCCAGGCACGAGTGTGCAGATCTGGGCCCATCTGGGGCTACACCTCTGCATCCCTCAGCCTGGTGGTGGAGAACCAGGGTCTTCCTCTCTGCCTCACCTCCCCAGAGTGCTCTTTAGGTTGTGTGCATAAGGAAGTATTGCTGGGAGAGGAGCACTGAATGGTCTTTCCACCAGCCTCAGAAGATGGGCTGGACTCCTGGAGGGGCTGTGTCCCCCCTCTGCTGCTCCAGGTGTGCTGACACAGGAGCAGGCAAAAAATAGCAAAGGCTCCAAAAATAAGAATTTAGGAGTGATTAAGAGAGCAAGTGTGTGTGCAGTGTGTCTGCATGCTGGAGGGAGTGTGGACGTGGTGCAGTGGGCCATGGGTTGCAGTGTGTGCCGCAGGGTATGGACACAGCAGGCAGTGCAGCAGAGCGTGTGGAGAGCCCCCAGCCCAAGGGTGCTCCAGCTTCAGGCAGCTGGGTTCAAGCTGCAGCATGGGAGCTGTAGCATGGAAGAGGTTGAGTACAGCTCTCGATCTCACTGCAGCAGAGCATCCCTGAGCAGGTGATTGGTCCCAGCATTAAAGGGTCTGGGAATGTGAGCCCTTGTCTCCCCGCTCCCTGACTTGTCTCCAGCCGTGAAGCAAATACAAGCCAGTGCCCTCGGATAGCAACTTTGAAGTGTGAATTTCAAACACACTCTCTGTCCTCATCCCCTCTCCCATGTCTGATGGGATGCACAGCGAGCAGCAGGAACACCAGGCACATGAAACAGCCCTGTTCAAAGCCTGGCACTGCAGCTTCCACTTGCAAGTTAAGTTTGCAGGCAATTACCAGGTGGTGTTCCCTGCCTTAGCTCCCGGCCTTTTCCCTTGCAAACTGCCTGCTCCCTGCTCTGCTTTTAGGGGAAGAGCCTGGCACCAGAGCACACACAAACACCAGAGCACACAGACACTGTGTTAGGCTGGGCTCTTGCCTGCAGGTTAAGGTGGGGGATGCTGCAGCCCTCCTGTGACCCCTCCTGTGGTCCCCATGGCTCCAGCTCAGCGCTGAATCAGGCTCACACCAAGCCAGGGTTGAAGACTGAGGAATAGAAGTTTTCTGTGCAGGGGGCAAAGCAAGACAGCAGCACTTTGGCCCCTTACTCATGCAGAGGAGACCAAACCCAAGCCGGTTTTTTCTCCAGCTGCATTTTGGCTAGAAGGGTGCAGTGGGGATGGCTCATCCCGTGCTGGATCCCAGGGTGCTGCAGGATGCTCACGTGCTCAGCCAGAGCTGCGGCTGTGTGTGCAGGGGGAGGACCCAGCCCCTTCCTTGCCGAGGCAGAGACAAGACAGCGCATGTAAACTCGACTTCACAAGACATCAAATGCACTGTGGTCGGATGGAAATTGGCTCTTGGAGCTCCTTTCTTGTGACACAGAGCAGCTCCTGGCTCCTGCTCCCCCCTCAGAGAGTGGATAGGCTGATAATATGAGGAAGCTCCTGCTCCCCTTCAAGCCACTGTGCCTGGGATCTCATCTCCAGGCTCACTGACAATTTGCATTAATGTTTGCCTACCTAACCAGGAGCCCTCTTACCTCCTAATCGCCTTTGCTGGGGGGCTCACATGGCCCATGGCGCAGCAGGACTGGCAGAGGTGATTCTGGGCTGTCTCCTTTGTGCTTCAGCAATCTCCAACCCTCAGAAAAAAAAAAAAATCCTTTGCCAGAAGAGTGGGTCCTTTTCCCAGTTTACTTGAAATTATGTCCCAGATTTCTGTCCACCCAGGTCCCTGCATTGTTCCTGAGCAGGATTTCAGTGTGGGAGCTGGCTAATTTGCAGTATTTTACATATGTAATATGTTGTCAGAAATGCTTTTAAATGCCTATAATATTTAATTAGGAGGCAGATTTCAGCATATTAGGCAGGAATGGGGCTGTGTAATTAGTTATTGATGATTTTACATCCATGAAGTCAATTAAGTAAAAGCTGGAGGCAAGCTCCCATGTATGAATCCACCCCATTTTGGGGCAGTTCTGGGATGCAGCAGGGTTGTGCTGGTTGTCTGGCCTTGGAGCAGCTTGTACCCATCCAGGGCTGCTGCAGGGCTTTCCCCCTCCAAGAGAGCCATTCCACATGTCAGGAACACCCAGCCCGCAGTCCCACCTACAGAAGGACATCTCCCACCTCGGTCACATCTGCAGCCTCCTCTCACAGGGCTCTGACACCTTCTGGGGCCTGTGACATGCTTGTCTCTCAAACCTGGTATTTCTGGTCTCGAAACTGATCTGGGATCTGACAAAATATGAATCATCCAAGAGATGTAAGAGCGGGCAGAGTCCTGGGCAGACTGGAGTGTATTTTTAGACAGCACGTGTTGGAATTTGACTGTTTCATAGGGAAAAAAAGGAGGTTTTCAGATCTGAGTGCTCTGGCCATGCTGGGAGCCCCACTACTGGCTCTGCATTGCATTGCTGGCCTTCCCACAGCAGCATAGGAAGGAGGATAAGGTGAGGCTGTGCTGCACAGCCCCTGCTTGACTCTCCCATCACAGAGGACCACACTGGGGGTCCAAGCCCTGCATGTCTTTGTGAGTCCCTTCATCCACTGCTGGGAGCTCATGACATGGGCATGCTCATGCAAACAGGATTGGCACCTCACCCTTCTGCTGGCCCCAGACAGCAGCCATGGCTCCTGCTGCACCTGGAGCCAGTCACTGGGGCACTTCCAGGAGCGTGGCTGTCTCTGGGGACACCAGTGATGATGACTCATATTCCTCTGCAGGCTGCCCTGAGATGGCTCCTGCTGCTTCTGGTGGTGGGATCCCAGTCTGCAATGCCCCTACTGAGAGATAGGCACCCCCCTCCCTCCAAGGGGGCTGGTATCTGCCCAGCTGCACTGGTCTGGGTCTTTGCCCCTCTGTGGGGTTTGCAGCCAGGACACCACTGTTCGGGAGATTTCATTCTCCTTTTTATCCCGGCGGTTGGAAGCTGGGGAGCTGATAATGATGAAGGAGTGTAAATGTCAGCAGGAAACCAGCTTCAATCAGAAGTGTTAAAAATAAAGCTGCCAGGCCTGCTCTGGCAGGGGTAATCAGCCTCAGCGGCTCCTCTCCCCAGGTCCTAGAACATGAGCTGCAGCTGTGCCAGCAGTGCCAGGCCACCTGAGCAGCCGTGCTGGAGGCTGGCTGCAACCTTGGCAGCTCCAGCACTGGCCAGCACCTCTCCTGGAGCTGAGACCAGGGTGAAGGGTCCCATCCTCTCTTCCCAGGCAATATCCTCACTCTCCCCTCTGTGGAGTTCCCCTCTGCAATCCTGGCTGCTCTTGAGCTCAATCAGGCTGTGGCAGGAGATGTGGGCATGCAGGTAACACAGTCCCCAGCTGTTAAGGCACATCCACAGGGCAGAGTCAGCTGTGGGCTCTTGGGGTCACAGAGCTGCTTTCCCCACTGTGAGTTAGATGCAGTTGGAACAAAGACAGGAGGTGCATTATTAACCCCAAAGATAATTAACCTCAGGGCAGTTTTAAAAAGAGGTGTGGGGCTGCTCCATCACTTGAACTTTACTACAGAAATTGAAGATCTGTGTGAGACCCCCTAGGTGCCCACAGACTCAGGGCCAGCACTTTTCAGTCTGTGCCTTGTGGTTGGGTGCTGCTGTTGGGCTTGATACTTCTCCAAGGCTCCACACATGCATGGGTTGGGGAAAGGGAGGAGTGCCCAGATGTGGCTCCAGCAACTCATTTCTGCTTCTCCAAAACAAGGAGGGGCTGTTGATCCACAGCACAGGCAGGTCCATGGGTGGGAGCTGCAGCTGTACTCACTACCTGCAGGCAGAGGCTTCCTCAGGCCTGTGGTGTGGTTTTGTGCCAGGGGCTCTTCAAAGAGCAGCTCTGTGGAAGGAGGCCTTGTGGGCTGGGATGCAGCTCCCAGTCCCCTGTGGCATGGCCATGACTGGGTGCTGCTCTCCCAAACCCCCCTTGAGAGCAATTGTTACTGGGCAAGGGCAGCCCCAGCTTGGGCCAGCCCTGTGGCTGGGCTTTGCTGCCTGCCTTCCAGAAGTTCTTATCTTGGCTTTGATGTGTGTCACACGAGATGGAGTCTCTTTATCTTCCTGTTGGGTTTTCCCTGTGTGTCCCTGTGCTTGATTCCCATGCTCGGGTGCTCTTGCAGCCCCACATTCCCTCTGCTGTTTTCCATCTGCCTTTCCTTCTCCTATCCTGGCTGTTTCCTCCTAGCCCTGTGTAAAATCACATCTCTTCTACCAGCTGTTGGGCACGATTTGAGATGTCCCACTGGCTCCATCCTGGCTGCCTGTCATCCTGCAATGCATCTCCCACTTCTCATCCCACTGCCACCCTCTCCCAAGAGCTTTCAGGAAGCCCCAGGCTATGAGACATAAGAGTTTTACCTGTCTGAGTGCTAGGGCCACACATGAGGAGTGTGAAGGACGCTTAGTCATGTCAGGGCATCTCTCCAAGTTCTCCAGCTGTTTTGCAAGGTTCAGCCTCAGTTTCAGAACATCCTTCAGGTCACAGGGAGTTTGCTTTAGCTCTTCTTAAAGCTGAGGCCAGTTGCTGTCCCAGGACCTGTAGAGCTGAGGAGCAGCATCACAGATCCACAGCGTTGCTTCTTGGCTCACCAAGATCTGGGACAGATCTGGGACAGGCGGGACACAATTCTCAGCTTGGCTCAGCCTCATTCACACCTCGGAGGAATCCAGGAGGGCTGGCAGGGCTGGCTTCACACTTATTAGCAATTAAAAGCCTCAGAGCCTGGGAGTCAATTAGCTCTGGGCTCTGCAGTGCCTGCAAACCCAGGGAAGAGCCTGCTAACCAGAGCTGCAGCCAACTCCCCACAGGGCTCAGGGCTGGCTCGCCAGAAGAGCTATTTGCTTTTTCATTTACACCTTGGATGAGTGTTGCAGCATGGAGTTTGGGGTATCTTGTCGGGTGTGAGCTGCCAGGCAGGGAGCACACGCTGCATGCTGGAGGATGTAAGGCTTCGTGGCAGGCAGGGCTGGAGCCTGGCACTTCTCAGGGCATGGCACAGCCATGCACGGGGTCGTGATGGGGTGAGGGGGGATTGACCTTGTCCTAACTGTCACAGAGCTACATGGGAGGATCTTGCTGTGGCACACTGCTGTCTGCTGGAGGTAGAACCACACATGGTCTAGCAAATCCCTGCACCACCCCCCAGCTCGCTCTGTCCCAGGCTCTGGAGCTGCTGGGCTACTGTGATTTGCTGGACATCCTGGAACATGTGGGTCTGTGAGTGCTGAGGTGCTATGCTCTGGGCAGCAGTTTCCCTCTGCACGGTTGGGGGGCCTGGCATGCAGCCCTGGGGAAAGGGACGTCTCTGTGTCTTTTATTTGCAGCGTGTGGGAAACGTGCTTGAAATGAGCTGAGGTATGCAGATGTGAAGCAGGTAGGTGCACAGGCTGGAGGGTAGTGTGGTAGCTGGAAAAACATGCTTTGGTGGAAGGTTCATGCAGGGATTTCCCACTACTAGAGGGTAAGAAGAAGCAAATACATGAAAAGAGGGAGGAGAAAAGATTTGCTGAACATCAGGGCTAAGGGGACTTGAAAGTGATGAGAAGCAGGGATGCAGAAAATCAGGAGGCTGTGCAGCAATGGGGCCAGAGGCTGGGTGCCTTGGTTCCCAGTGGCAGTGGGACACAGAGGCTGTGATCCAGGCAGGTGCAGTTTTTACACTTGGTGTCCAGCCAGACACTTGCTGGAGGGAACGAACCCTCACCCAGCAGACAGTGAGAACTGGGGTAGATGTGTCAGGCACGGAGTGGGTCCTTTTGCAGGAAATGACAGGCTGGCTGCTCCCACAGGTGGGTTGCAGGACACTCCCCTGCTCACCCCGGGCTCTGCCAGACCACAGCGCACTGGACACAGCAAGAGCTGTGGTTCTCTCAAGGCACTTTGGGACGCGGGGGAGCTGATGGCGATGCCTTAGCCTCGTGTTAGCTCCCCTTCCTGCCGATAACGAGGTTGCAGGAACAAAGGGACACTGTGGGGAGGGGGCGGTGACAGGCACGCAGGGTTTGCAGCTTGTTATTTCACTTGTGTTTCCATTAAAGCTGCTGCTTTTAACTTGTTTCAATCTCTGAAGAGGCTCCAGGGTGTGTAGCAGATGCTTTATTCCCCCTCCCTCCCTCCCACCCTCCCTCTTTTCCTTGGCCAGCTCCCCTTGTTCCCATAGCATCCCCCTTCCCACAGAGGCCGAGTCCCGCAGCTCTGGCACTGCAGCTCAGCCCACGCAGGAGCCGATCCTTGCTGGAGCTGGACCGGAGCCACTGCACAGGCACTGCCCTGGCACAGAGCTGCTCAGCAAACCCGGCTCCTGCAAGTGCCCTCCCGGCACAGATCACCCCACTCGCCGGGGACATTGCACTGTCCCCAACATCCCCAGTGCCCAAACGTGGGGCTGCTGGTGTTACCTGTAGTGCATGGACCCACATGTCAGCATCCCCAGGGTGTCCCCTCAGCACACACTGACATGGTGATGGCACCCTTGGGTGATACCAGCCAGCGTCAATTGCTGGTGCTCCGGTAAAGACAGAGGGTCTGGCATGGTCAGCAGTGTCCCTTTGAAGCCACTGAGATTTATGCATACCCTGAAATGTTTTGCTAAATCAACAGCACCATGCTGGGGCTGGGACTCCTCTCACTAACTGTTGCCATGAGCATATGTTGGCTTTTACACATGCTCTGCTTGTCTGTCCAAGCAACAAACCTCTCCAGCTTTAATGTTTTTGGAAGCATCTGCATCTCCCGGGAGTGAAGGAACCAGGGCCAGAGCCTGGGGTCAGCATGGCACTTTGGGAAGCCTGGGGAAGGCAGGGTCGTATGCCTGAAGCATTGCTCCCTGCTCTGTTCACTTTTACACCTTACTGTGTGGACAGGCAGAATTTGTTGATAGGGCTTGTGTCACTGAGGTCTGTGGTCTGAGACACTCAGCACACAGTGGGGTCAAGTTGTGTTTTGCCTTGCTGCAGCAAAGGATTGTTTTGTCCATATATATAAGGCTTGGCAAGGAGGAGCTCTGATTCATTGCTTTCACTGGTGCTGAGAAAATAAGAAGAAAAGAAATATTACAAGAATCCTCAGGTGGGATTGGGGTCAGCTCTCCTAAGGGAAGTGATTATTTATTTTCACTTGAACTACAGAGGATATGACCTGGTGCCAAGAGATACTGAGGATGCTGGTCCCTTGGGGAGGACTGTCCCATGGGCTGGAATCGTATCAGCCACCCCGGGTGGTGTGTGAGCAGGTGATGATGTGGGGACATAGCCCTTGCACAGGGAAAGGGACACTCAGGGCTGGGCAGCCTGGGTGATTCAGAGCATAGAGACCCTGTATCTTGCAGGTGGGGACATGAGCCCTGCTTTCCAGCAGGAATGGGGCAGAGATATGCATATAAGGGCACATAGAGGCCAAACTCCCCATCTCACTGAGGAGCAATGAGAACACAGGGCAGGAGAGGTCAGTGGTGGCTTTCAGGCTGTGTGGTGACTAGAAGGATGGCTGATTGTCTTAATCGCTAGGACCCCTGTAGGGATACCACCCTGCCTTTGCACAGTGCTTTGCTGTGCCACAGAGATGTCTCCTGCGCTGGATTTGGTTGCTGCCAGCATCCTTGTTCCCTCTGTCTGTGCTGTCCCTGCTCCATGCACCCTTTCCCAGTACCCATCAAGGCTGTGTGTGTTGGGAGGCAGTTTCTGTGGCTGCAGGTTGCAGTCTCCCCCAGCTCGCTGCGGGCTGTGGCAACCAGAGCTAGGAGGATAATGAGATCTTAATAGTCCAATTATATCCCATCGATTTACTCAGCACGTAATTGTCGGCGGCTGGGGCTGCCTGATGAAGCGCTCCACTCCGGCTGCCAGCGGGGAGGGCTGTGCCACCCCGCCCAGCCTGGGATGCTCTTCACAGCAACCAGCTGTTCCCCCTTGAACCCCTGCAGGAGCAGCACCTCCCTCCCCCACTTCCAGCTCACTGTCCCCCCTCTTCCAGGAGGAGTCAGTGACAAGAGTGCCAGGCAGAGATCAGAGCCGGGGTCCTGGTACCCTGCCTGGCTGGGCATTCCAGCATCGCCCTGACTCCAGGTTGACTGTCCCCCATACTGCCCTGGGGAGCAGAGGGGTTGTGCATCTCTGCCTGCCACTAAAACACGCTGACAGAAGTGACTCCTGCTGGGTGGCAGTCCCCGCCAGCAGAGCAGTGGTGGAGCCATTGTCCATGCAGCCTGCACTGGGCACTGTGGTGCTACCAGAGATGTGCCCAGCTGGTCTCCTGGCAGCAGGAGTCAGCTCCCAAGCATCCACCTGCAGGTGTTCTTGCCACAGCAAGGCTTGGCAGGTGCATTCTGCACTTTGCTTCTATTAATTTTCCTTTTGAGCTGGCTGTGGCTGAGAGATGCATGGACTTCTAATTTGGAGGATTCACTCTTAGCTGTGATTTGAAGCTTGCCTTTGTGATTGTGTTGGTTGTCCCTTGTTCTAGCACTGTGAAAAGCAGTAAATAATGTTCCTTTCGCCCACCATGCTGCTTTGTGCCCTGTCCCATTCCCTCTCATTTCCCCTTCTACCCCCTGCCAAAGTGCCTTTTCCAGAAACCCCCACCATGTTTCTCCTGAGTGGCAGCGGCTCACGCTGAGCTCACCATGCTACACTTTGGCTTGTTTATAACCATACATCAGCATCTGCCATCCCACCTTGTCCTGTGCAAACGACCTCAGCCCCAGGGCTGGGGTTGCTGTGGGTGGCAGGCAGCAACAGGTAGCACACAGGCTGTGACCCTAGGGACAGTGGAGTGAGATGGGCTGGGGGCAGTGCGAGCTCTGTCTCTCATCTCCCTTGGCCAGGATGGAGTGGTGCCAGCAGCTGGGCCAGTGGAGACCATTAAAAATGAAACGGTGTGACACAATGCTGGGGGCACGCCACAGGAGCCTGAACCTGAGACAGGGCTGTGGGGTCCTGCTCAAACTGGCACTGGGGACTGGGGCAGGTGACACAGAGGATAAAATTCTGCCTTGTTGCCCTGGCATCCTGCTAATGCAGAGGAAGGGTGGCTGCTCCCCATCTCCAGCAAGCAGCTCCCTTAGGGACACCCCTCCTTGGGCACTGGGTCTTTGAAGCACTGGGGACTTGAGTGCATCTCCTCAAGTGGATTGTGTAGCCACATGTGGGATTGTGGCCATGTGGGTGACACTTCCCCCAGCACCGGGCTGCAGGTGCTGATGCTGGCACAAGCAGTGGGTGCAGCAGCTCCTGCCCTGGAGTGGCAACAGGGAGTGCAGAACCCCTGGGAGACTTTGGGCCATTCTACTAATGCAAGTGCTGATTAGTCTATTGATTTTTTGTAATGCAGGAGTCTTACTGTCTCAGTTCACCCCTTGTCACCTGTCAGGCAGTGAAGGTGGTGGTGTGAACAGCTGTCACCCTGTCTCTGCTCATCCCTCTGCCCTGGACAGGCTGTGCTGGGACAGACAGCATGTGTGGGGTGATCTGAGAGACACTGGGTTGCTTAACAGCTGCTGGTGCCACAATCCTTGCTGGGAAAACGTCGTTTGTGCTCTGGCACAGCTACCTCTGGCACGACACCACTGAGGTGAGGCTGGGATCCGGGGAGCACTTGTCCCAGCATGAAACTCTGATGCTCTGCAGGGCTGGTGGCTTTGGTTGCCTTGTTTGCTCGAGGCTTGGTGGATGGTTGCTGTGGCTGAGCTGCAGTGACTGGTGTCAGCACTGGTGGAGCAGAGCTGCTGCAGCATTGCCTGTGAGCCGGGGACATGCAGTGTCACGCATTTTCATTGTGCCAGTCGTGGGCTGGCAGAGGCTGAAGCTCTCATAATGAGTTTCTAGCATGGATGCTGGGGAGGAAACAAGGTAAAGAGAGAAGCAGCCCCCTGCACTTCACCTGCCTGGAATCGGCACTGGTCCCGGGCATGCGGGCACTGCCAGGGTGGAAAGTCACTCACCTGCCACAGTGCGGCCCGCAGCCCTCGCCGTTGTGCCCGGGACGTGACACGGGCTGCAGCTTTGGCCTGGACACCCGCGTGGCTGCTGACACCGGGCAGGCTGGACCTGTGCACCGGCACCGGAGCCAGCCCAGCGGCGCTGCCAAGCCGGGCTGCCTGGCGAGGGCAGCGCCTGCCGGAGGGCTGCCAGGCCGCCCCGGCGCTCTTGGCAGCGGGGGGCTCGCAGGACGCGGGGCCAGCGCCGCTGGGAAGCAATTACCTCCCCGCTGCGTCCGGCCCTAATCCCCTCACACGGCGCGCAAGGAGCCGGCTCGCCAAACAAGGCTCAATCAGGTTAAAGTGTGAAGTCAGGATTAGCCAAAAGAATGAGAGCGTGGCAATAGCTCCGGCCTCCTTGCCCGGCCGCCGCAGCCCCGCTGCCGCCCCCTCCCTCTCGCCCGCCCTCCGGCCCAGCGGGCTCCTGCCGGGGAGATTAAGGCTGCCGGGGTTTGTTTGCCTGAGTGGGCTCCCCACTGGGAAGCCATGTCGAACAGTTTTGCTCGGGCGCCCCGCTAAGCGCCGGGCAGGGCGTCGCGCTGGGGGGTTGGCTCCCGCCGCCGGGCCCCTGCCAGCCCCAGGAGCCGCGTCCCCGCGCCTGGCTGCTCGCCGAGAATCCCCGGGAACCGGCGGCGCTGGGATGGGGCTGTGGCTGCCAGCAGAGGCAGCGCCGGGGCACCTCCTGCTTCGCTGCCGATACCGCGCCGACAGCCGTCACACACACAGTGGGGCAGAGCAGCCGGGTGTAAGATGTGAGCGGGGAAGCTCCTGAAATCGCGATCCCTGACCACTGCCATCCCTCTCACTGCCCAGCCAGGGAGGACTGGATATAGTCTGGCCATGAGGCTTCTGGGAGACTTGCAAGAAAAGTGGGTGCCTGCCTTCTCGCCATCACACAGCTGTGGGTTGGAGATGGCTGCTGCTGTTGTACAGGCATCTGCTGGGTCAGAAATCCATGGAGGAGGTGAGCGTGGTGATAGAGGTGTCCTCCATCACCTCCTCACCCCTTGTTATAGTTTCCCTTTGCACCCCTGGGACTACCAGACCCCTCTGTACCTTGTGCTATGCAAGGACAAACTCTGGCTGCATGGTCCTCTGGGACTGTGGCACAGGGATGGGAGGACGGTGGCACTGTGAATGGGCTGGATGTTTGGTAAATACCTGGATTCAACAGCCAGGAACTCTTAAACTTGGAGCTTTAGGACAATACCTGGAAGTGCAACCAGAAGAGGCAGTGAGGGTGACTGTGACAACTCCCCCTCCTCTGCCTGTGCCTGTCAGCTGGTCCTCAGCGGGGCTGTCAGACCTGCCAGTGTCCATGGTCAGCGCTGCAAGCTGGCACTGCACGTGCCATGGCAGTGGCACTCTTGTATTCGGCAGGGCACGAGGTGGCACCGATGCAGCCGCCGTGGGTGCTGCGAGCGGCACGGCGGAGCGAGGAGAAGCCGTGCCATCTGCTGTTTCTTCTGCGCCAAAGTGTAAAGCAAACATAGCTGGGAGCTATGAAACACCAGGAGGGAAGGGGCCGTGCCTTGTTCCAACGCCGGGCCCGAGGATTCCACAGGCAAAGCATGTGTTTGTCCTGGTGTCGTCAGCTGTGTAACCGTGAGATGTCATCTAAGCCCGGTGCCGGGGCCTTGCTGAAACCCTCGCATCCAGCGTCTGTCCCTCTTGGCTTCGGTACCCCCAACGGCAGCACTTCATCGGTGACTGTCACAAAAAGCTGTGAAGGGGAGAAGCCTCGCAAAGTCAGTTGCAACCTTCTAGCAGCATTTCCCTCGCAAGCTGTAAATGAGCAGCTTGGAGACAGACGCTTGGGTTTGCTCCCTGGGCGCACTGGGACTCCCATGTGCTCCAAGCAGAGAAATGGGAGCGAGCTTTCCATGGGGGAACCAAACAAATCGCAGACAGGACCTGCCTGGGCGGGCAGTGCCAGAGCTGGGAGAGCGGTGCAGAGCACTGAAGTGTGGTGCTCACCTCTGTGATGGGTTTAGTGCTGGAGGACAGGCAGCTGCCGAGGAGGAGTGTGGTGCATTGAGTGCTTTGCTAGAAAGAGTGATGAACTGCACCTGGAGGGTTCATAGAATCATAGTATGATTTGGGTTAGAAGAAAACTTGAAGATCGTCTAGTTCAAACCCTTGGCCATGGGCAGGGATGGCACCCACTGGATAAGGTTGCTCAGTGCCCTGTCCAGCTTAGCCTTGAACACTTTCCAGGGATGGGGTATCCACAAGTTCTTTGGACAGCCTGTTCCAGTGGCTCGCTATCCTCACAGTAAAGAATTTTGTCTTTACATCTAATTTAAAACTCTGCTCTTTTAGTTTAAAACTGTTCCCCCTATCACTGTCTGCCCATATAAAAAAAGTTGCTATCTTTTCCTAAGAGTTTTCTAAGGGATTCCTTGTGGGAGCTAAAAGAGAAAAGAGGAATTGATGCAATGCTCTCTTTTTCTGAAAGGTCAGTGCAATTCCTGGGGGTCCCCAGGCTCATTGCATCCCCAGCATAGTATGAGAAGATGTTTGTATTTGAAGGAGTGCTGGGGAATTGGAGGCTGCTGCAGGTGTCTGGTCCTTTCCCTTTGGAGAGGGTGAGGGGACCCTGATCCCTCGTGGGCGGGTCGGGCCGGAGTTCTGGGAATAGCCGGCACGGTCAGGGCCGGCAGTGCAGGCAGCACAGACAGCAGGGCAGCCTGGCAGTGCCGCCACGCGGGTTGCTGCGAAACTGCGCCTGCTGCTCGCAGAGGAGCTGGGCTTGTCCTTCTCCAGAAGCCTGGGCAGTTCCTGGGGCGGCATCTCCCTTCCACTGCCTCGGCAATGATGCTTTGCCAGCCGGGTTTGGGTTCCCAGGAATGACCCAGAGTGATGCACGAAGGGTGCAGGGGGCAGGGGCTGGTGCATCACACTGGGATTGTATAGCATCTCCTTGGTGGCCTGTGTAATTCTGGGGATGTTTAATCTGAGTGGGATACCCTGGTCCTCCTCCTCACTCATCCATGGACTTGCATAGGGAAAATGCTGTGTTGTGCCTCAGTTTACCTCTGCCAGGAAGAAGATGGGAACTTGACCTCCTGTCCCAGGGGTGGCTGGAGGAGGACTGTGCTGGCATCCTGGGATGGGAGCAGGCAATGCAGTTGCCAGCCAAGTTCAGAGGAGTTGCTGACTATTAGGGTGGGAGAGGGAATGGCTGTTTGGGAGCCATGGAGAATAAATAAAACAATCAGATCTTCCCACAGCTGAGCCAGTCTACCCAGACCCTGCTTGCAGTGAGATTTGTGGTCTTCATGGTCTTTAAAAGCCAGCCCAGGCATGATAGGGGGTCTGACCTGCTGCCAGCCCTGCAACCCAGAGCCCTTGCTGGCTTGGCATGCCCTGGCATTACAGAGCAGGTGATTACACAGACAGTACCCTGCAGTGATGAAGTAAATAATGACCCGATTATTTGTGCCCTCCTCAGTGCAGGTCAGGCTCCATGGGAATGCCTCCTGGAGCCACTAAGTGTAATTACCAGTTAATCAGCAGGGACCTGTAATTACAGCAGTCAGAGAGCATTTAAGTGTGGAGGGTTTTCCCAGAGCTGTGCCAGTGAGCTCTGCTTGTCAGAGCCAGGGACTGCAGTGCCCAGGGAGCCCCGGTCACTTTGAGACACCACAGATGGAGCCAGACTTGCCTCAGGACAGCCAGCAGGACAGTGGTCAGCCCAGGACCTGAAGCCAAATTACAGTTTGTCAGAGTTCCTGAGGGATCACTGGGTGCTGGGGCGTGCCCTGCCTGTGGATGCCCTGCTCCCATGGGACATCATGCTTTGCAGGCACTGCCCATTTGCCTTCCTGCCTCTTTCTTCTGCAGGGACCTGAGTGAGAACTTCATCCAGGCCATCCCCAGGAAAGCATTCCGTGGGGCCACCGACCTCAAGAACCTGTGAGTCCTGGCAGTGTTGGGCATGAGGGAGTTTGGGGTCAGGTCCAGTGGCAGCAGGCAGCAGAAGCGATCAGGAGCACTGATTGCTCTCTGCCTGGGCTGTCCTAACAATTCTCCCTTTTTTTCCCTTTCTCCTGCAGGCAACTGGACAAGAACCAGATCAGCTGCATCGAGGATGGGGCTTTCCGTGCCCTGCGGGGGCTGGAGGTCCTGTAAGTGACTGGGGACAAGGCTGGAGCCTCCAGTCTGCAACCCCATGCAGGATGAGGGTGTCTTGAGTGTCTCCCCTCACTGAGGTGCTGCAGGCACATCCCCAGCATGCCATTTCTCCCTGGGCATAAGCAGGGACTGACCAAGGTTCTGGTACAACTGCTGCAGAGCACAGGCTCCAGGGATTGATCCTGTCCCTGAGGGCCATCTGGGTGCCACTGGCTGTGGAGAGGAGAAGCCTGGAAAGGACAGCAAGTCCTGCTGGGGGTTCAGGCTGTCCTCAGCCTGTAGTTCTCCATCCATTCACCCTGTGCTAGGTTGCTCCCAGGGATTAGTGCCACCTAGACCATCTCATGTTCCTATTTACAGCCTGTATGCCTTGACCTGCCCTTCTTTTTCTTCCTGCAGGACCCTGAATAACAACAATATCACTTCAATTCCTGTGTCCAGCTTCAACCACATGCCCAAGTTGCGGACGTTGTGAGTGCCAGGGCCGTGGTGGTGGTGGGAGTGGCCTCCTAGGCTAGAGTGGGATGTCCCCAGCTCTGCTGCTGGTGCTGGTGGCTCAATAGTGCTGGGACAGCACCATGGTGAGGGAGTGGAGGAGCAGAGCATCCCCAAGTACTGCCAAGCAAGGCGGCCTTGGCAACTGTCACAGATGCTCTTCAGCCCCTCTGTATCTCCCTCTGAATCCCCCCAGCCTTTGGGATGAGCCAGGCTGGGGCATTCAGAGGGCAGTGGGGTGGGCAGGAGCTGTCCTGTGGCTGCTGACTGCTCCATCCACCCGCCTGCAGCCGCCTGCACTCCAACCACCTCTTCTGCGACTGCCACCTGGCCTGGCTCTCACAGTGGCTGCGCCAGCGCCCCACCATCGGGCTCTTCACCCAGTGTGCTGCTCCTGCCCAGCTTCGTGGCCTCAACGTGGCTGAGATCCAAAAGAACGAGTTCAGCTGCTCCGGTGAGGGGGCAGAGGAGGTGGTGGGTGTCAGGGCAGGGACATGGGGCAGGGGGACAAGGCTTGTGCCACCAATGCAGCCCATCTCCACTTCCTGCCACATGCCCCAGCTCAGAGCCTCAGAACCCATGCTGTGGGTTCATCTCAGGTCAGCACAGTCCTTGGTGAGGGGACAATATGGGGACAATGCCACCCTATCAGTGTGACCGTACATCAGTCTGTGCCTTTGGAGCTTTTGCAGGGGGTTGGGGTGCACCAAGAGCTTATGCACACTGAAGGGTGCCATGAACTGTCCCTGCATGCTGAGCTGTCACCAGGGTCCCTTCTTCAGGCTGCTGCCACGTACTGGCCTGGCTCAGCTCTTTGCAATTCCAATGCTGGCTGCTTCCCTGGCAGGACAAACGGACTCAGCACATGCCCAGCTCTGCAGCTTGTCCTCTGGCTCCTGCCCAGCCATGTGCACTTGCAGCAATGGCATTGTGGACTGTCGGGGCAAGGGGCTGACGGCCATCCCTGCCAACCTGCCCGAGACCATGACAGAGATGTGAGTATGGCCCCACACCATCACCACTGGGCTCTGGGTGGCTCAAGGCACTGGGAACACAGGAGCAAGCCCTGCAGCTCAGCCACTCTGTAGGGCAGCAGGCCTTCCTTGCCCTTCTCTCACTCTGCCCAGATTTAGCCCTGGATTTAGCTGCATTAAAAATGTAAATAGAGAAATAATCTCCTTAGAGGAATCCAATTATGGTGCAGAGCCCCTGCTGGGACAGTGAACAAAGCATGTGGGAGGCAGCAGGCACCCCCAAACCCAAGGTGCTGGTGAGGAGAGGTGCTTCCTCCACCCCAGCCACCATGGTTCCCCCACCCATGGCACCTCTCCCTGATGGAAAAAGCCCCAGCCACAGGATGCAAGTTGTCTCTGGGCAGAATATTCCCACTCTTGTGGGGTAACTTACTGCGACCTTAGGGGTCCTGCAGGCCCAGCTCTGTCAGTGGGGTTCTGGGGTTTAGCAAGCCCTGGAGCCCTCATCTCCCCCTATTCTCTTTGCAGACGCCTGGAACTCAATGGCATCAAGTCCATCCCCCCAGGAGCCTTTTCCCCCTACAAGAAGCTGAGGAGGATGTAAGTGTGCAGCCTCTGGCAGCTCACCCTGAACCCCAACACCATTCACCCACGGGTGCCCATATGGCAGCACTGGGAGGGGGTCTTGGATAACCCCAGCTCTGTATATTGGGTCTTGGGGGTGGTCCCCTGGAACTAGCAGAAGGATGAGGATATGGGACAAGAGAAGAGGGGACCAGGCCACCTTCTCCCTTTGGGTTTCAGAGACCTGAGCAACAACCAGATCTCGGAGATCGCTCCTGACGCCTTCCAGGGGCTGCGCTCACTGAACTCCCTGTAAGTGCCTACACTGCTGTGGGTGGGATGGGGTGGATGCTGTACCCCTTAACCATGGCCCACACCACTCCCCCCACCTCTCTCACACCAGCCTTTCTTTCCCAGGGTGCTGTATGGCAACAAGATCACGGACCTCCCTAAGGGTGTCTTTGGAGGACTTTTTGCCCTGCAGCTGCTGTAAGGCACCAGTGGCTGTGTGGGATGCTTTTCAGAGACATAGGGAAGCAGGACTGAGGTCCCTAGCACCCATGGTGCAGTGTAGGGGTGTCCCCAGACTCACATCCCTCCCTCCCTGCCAGGCTTCTCAATGCCAACAAGATCAACTGTGTACGGGCAGATGCCTTCCAGGATCTGCAGAACCTCTCACTGCTCTCACTCTATGACAACAAGATCCAGAGCCTGGCCAAAGGCACGTTCACCTCCCTGCGGGCCATCCAGACTCTGTGAGTGTCCACTCCAGCTCCCATGGCTGGGCAGGAGAGCCTCTGGGGGAAAGCATCTCCAGGGCTGGAGCTGCTGACCACCCACTGCTCCTGTTGGTGTGTCACCCGCTGTCCCTGGCACAGGCACCTGGCCCAGAACCCTTTCATCTGTGACTGCAACCTGAAGTGGCTGGCAGATTTCCTGCGTGCCAACCCCGTGGAGACCAGTGGAGCCCGCTGTGCCAGCCCCCGGCGCTTGGCCAACAAGCGCATCGGCCAGATCAAGAGCAAGAAGTTCCGCTGCTCGGGTGAGAGCTGTCCCCAGCCCTGGCACAGGCGTCCTGCGGCACGGCTGTCCTTGGCCCTGTCCCGGCCTGGTGTCTGTGTGTTCAGAGAGCTGATGTGGTTTTTTCTTCCACAGCCAAAGAGCAGTATTTCATCCCAGGTGAGCAGAGGAGTCACACACGTGCTTGGGTGTGTGCATGGTGCCTTTTTGGCCAGGGTGCCTGCGGGGATGTTGTGCCAGAGCCCCGTGGTCTGGCCCAGCAGAACCACGCTTCATTTCCCACATGCTGGGTACCAGGATGTGTTGTGGCATCTCCCATCGTGCTGTTACCTGGACGGGCACAGAGATGTCCCCAGGGTCCAGTTTTGTTTGCAAGAGGGTGGTGGGCAGGGCAGTGCCCCGTGTACCCAGGAAAAAATATCTCTGTAGATAAGCTGCTTTATATGTGCACAAGGGCTGGAATGAGGGGAGCTGGGGAAGAAAATGACACCAGGTGGGGATGTGGGAGGATTAGAGGGCGAGGGGGAGGTGCAGTCCCCTGTGCCTCTGCCTGTGGGAATCCATGCTGCCTTCACCATCACACAGGGACAGAGGATTACCATCTGAACAGTGAATGCAACAGTGATGTGATCTGCCCCCCAAAATGCCGCTGTGAATCCGGTGTGGTGGAGTGCTCCAACCTGAAACTCACCAAGATCCCAGATCGCATCCCACAGTCCACAGCTGAGCTGTAAGAGTCTCCTCTCTCACTCTGCCTTCCCTCCTGCAGCAGGCACCTTGCTGGCTCTGGGGTTTGGCTTGGGGTTTGGGCTGTACCAGGTACTTTGCAGGCATCTCCTGAGCTCTTTTCCCTGCTGTCCACTCCAGGCGCCTGAACAACAATGAGATCTCCATCCTGGAGGCCACTGGCATTTTCAAGAAACTCCCACATCTGAAGAAAATGTGAGTATTGGGCAGGCACAGCCATGTCAGGAGTGCCGAGGGCTGGGAAGGCACATGGGGGTCCTGATGCCAGGGCAGACCGGGGTGTGAGATGGAGGGCATGTCCCAACCTGAGGGTCCTCTGAAGGACTGGCATCACGGTGCTTAGTGGGATCTGGGGGAGGCAGAGTTCAGGATGAGGTCAAGGCAGAGCCCTCATCCCAGCCTGCTTTTCCCTCTTCACAGAAACCTCAGCAACAACAAGGTGTCAGAGATTGAGGATGGGGCATTTGAGGGGGCATCCTCTGTCAATGAGCTACACCTCACTGTCAACCAGCTGGAGTCTGTGCGGAGCGGCATGTTCAGGGGCCTGGATGGGCTGAGGACACTGTGAGTCCCTTCTCCTCCATGAGCACCCAGATGGGGATGTCCTTACTCCTTGCCTCCTTGCAGGGCCAGCCCAGGATGCCTTGCCCACCAGCTGGCTGCATCCAGTGCTGGGTGGGGCAGGTTTTTGCTACTCAGGGACTTGCTCAGGCTCATTCCGCTGCCCAGCACTGAGGTGGGCACAGCCTGAGCACTGCTAAGGTGGGTTTCCCCCGTGGTGCCTGCCTGTGTTGTAGGTGCCCTTGTTCTTTTCCCTCTGCAGGATGCTGAGGAACAACCGCATCAGCTGCATCCACAATGACAGCTTCACAGGGCTGCGCAACGTCCGCCTGCTCTCCCTGTACGACAACCAGATCAGCACAATTGCACCGGGCGCCTTTGACACGCTGCAGTCCCTCTCCACACTGTATGTCCTGGGCCCCGGGGATGCCCCCAGCCTGTCCACGTTGCTGCAGGTCCCCTTGCCTGGTGGTTGTTCAGGTGCTGCCCTTGTGCTCTCTCCCGTGTGCAGGAACCTGCTCGCCAACCCCTTCAACTGCAACTGCCAGCTGGCCTGGCTGGGGGACTGGCTGCGCAAGAGGAAGATCGTGACAGGGAACCCTCGGTGCCAAAACCCTGACTTCCTCCGGCAGATCCCGCTCCAGGATGTGGCTTTCCCTGACTTCAGGTGTGAGGAAGGTAACTCATGGGCTCTGCAGTGCCAGGGATGAGGGGAGACGAGGTTGTTCCTCCCAGGATGACGCCGTGCTCCTTTGTCCCAGCACCATCCTTGCTGCCAGGATGTGCCTGTGGCAAGGCGGTCGCTCAGGGGGCCCCGTGAATGCCCTCCCCTAATGATACAAAAGTTTCCCTTCCTGGTACTCAGCCCTTGGGCACTCAGATATCCACTCTAAAGCCAGAAGAGGAGTTTGCACCCACTGCACCTTGGGGCTTTTATGTGTAGGTGTGTCCATGCTGGCAAACACTGTGCCTAGGTGCTGACAGGAGCAGAGGTGTAGGCAAAGCTCACTGGGATTCATCCTGCTCCTTTCTGCCTTCCCTTCTCAGCCTTGCACATGCACCGGAGCTGGCAGTGGGCAGATGGAGCAGACGGGGAGTGTGCGTGGGGAGAAAAACCTCTTTTTATACATTTTTTTTTAAATTTAGAGCAGCTTTTGAGCCCTCTGGAAAATATTTACAAACAAACCATCCTTTCTTCTGCTTTCCCTCCTCCACCCCGTCAAAGACTGAAGGGTTGCATCCTGCGCCTTTCCTAGCAGTGCAAGATAGCATACGGTTGTCCCAGGAATGCCTTTCCCGCAGGATTCCAGCATCACTGCAGGGAAGGGGAGCAATGCCAGCTGCTCTGGCTTCTCAGCATAGGCTCCACTCCATCTAACCTGTGTCTGGGAGATGGGTGAAAGAGGTTATTTCAGGAGGATTTGCAGGGCTGAGCCCCTTCTTCTGTGCCCTTTTGACTGCATTTTGCATGAAAATGATGAAAATCAGAGCAGCCTTGAGCAGGCTGGTTGTATCCACACCAGTGGGACAGGCAATTTCTGGGTGCAGGCGCAATTCCTGCACTGATATTGCCTGCAACACCCTGCTTTGGGGGCAGGGGAGGATGGTTGGCATGGGAGGGGAGCCATCCTAGGCTGGCACAAGTCTTGGAGTCTGGCCTCACACAATACCCAAGGGCTGGACCCCGGTGACTTGGTGGCTTTCCATGTCTGGTGCAGGTAAGGAGGAGACCACCTGCATCCCCCGGCCACAGTGCCCACAGGAATGCACCTGCCTCGACACGGTTGTCCGCTGCAGCAACAAGCACCTCAAGGCCCTGCCCAAGGGGATCCCCAAGAATGTCACAGAGCTGTGAGTAGTGGGCAAGTACCCAACCTCTCCCTCTAACCCTCCATCAACTTTACAGCTCTGGGCTTGAAGGGCAGAGACTCCTGTGCTCCTCCCCACACCCCCATCCTGGCCTGGTAGTGGGGGTAGGACCTGACCCATCCAAGGTATCCTGTCCAGCCCCAACACCAGCAAGTGGCTCAGCAAGAGTTTCTCTGACGATTTGGGGCTATCAAGGGTATTGTGCAAGAGGTGTTGTCACCCAGCAGCTGAGACTCTTGTTTTTCGCCCTTGGGAGGGGACAGTGAGGGACAACTCCCCCCTGCAGCTGTGGTCCCCACGCAGCCACGAAGTTCAGATGTGCATGCCAGAGCTGGATGTGCAGGCTCCGTGATGCCCATTGCTGCAAAAGGGGCTCTGTACCCATGTGGGATGAGGGATGGCAGCAAGTCCTGTGTGCAGGGGGTGCAGGCACTGGTTGGGCACATATATATATGCATACCACCCCCGCAGCCCCCTCCGCTGTCTTGCACACTCCTCCTCTCTCTGCATCCTGTGCCATCTCTGCCATTCTCACACATGCCTTGGGAGCGGTGACAGCCTCCCACGCTCCCTGCGGATGTGTAAACGCGGCATGTTGCTGGCTGTGCTTGCACACGTAGGCTGCTGGGAGAGTGTCCCCAGGGACATGCCTGCAACCCAGGTGTGCTCGTGCACTCACACACCAGCTCCCCAGCCAGCCCAGGAGTCCCCTGAGAGCCCCTTGGGCTCTGGGTGCAGGAGGGAGGTGATGCTGGAGATGCTTCTTGCAGCCCGAAGTCCATGGTGGTGCACAGGAGAAACGGGGAAGAGGGAGGCATCTCCTGCTTCTCAGTCACCCTGAGGTGCTTTTGTTCTCCCTGGCAGCTACCTGGATGGCAACCAGTTCACTCAGGTCCCGGGGCAGCTCTCCACCTTCAAGTATCTGCAGCTTGTGTAAGTAGCCAGGAGCAGGAGCCCGGGCAGCTGGAGGCACTGCTGGAACTTGTGGGTGAGGGCAGGGGCTGTCTCCATGGTGTGTGATCCTGAGGAGGGGTCTGGCAGTGTGTGGGGACCCCTGACATCCCTCTGTGTCCCCCTCTGCTCTGGAACACAACTGACTGGCAGCAATGCTCAGCCTCTGGCTGCTCACAACCTGATGCCGGGCATGGAACAGAGGGGACAAGTGGCATTGCTGCCATCACCCTAGGTGACAGCCCTGCTGCTCTCTTGGAGGCTGTGCTATGCTGCTGTTTGCACCCCATTGCAGCTGAGCAGGCTGAGGAGCAGTAAGAGGGGCAGGGCTCAGCTCGCTCCAAGCGCTGGGGTTTCTGTTTTCCAGTGATCTGAGCAACAACAAGATCAGCTCCCTGAGCAACTCCTCCTTCACCAACATGAGCCAGCTCACCACCCTGTAAGTGAGCTCCCTGCAGTGCCACGCTGGGCTGCAGCCCAGCTGAGCTGTGCAGGCTGTTCTAGGGGACCCTGAAGACTGGGGGGTGCTGGGGACACCAGGGTCTCCACCCTCTGCTGGGTGAAGCTGTGGTTTGAGGTGGAGCTCACGCAGGGGCAGCGTGTAGGCCAGGGTGGGTTTCTTGCAGCACACACGGCTGTGCTGCCTGCTTCCCTTCCGCAGGATCCTCAGCTACAACTCCCTGCAGTGCATCCCTCCGCTGGCCTTCGAGGGCCTCCGTTCCCTGCGGCTGCTGTAAGTACCTGCCCACAGCCCTGCCCACAGCCCTGC
>VYZP01058395.1:0-21124 GCA_013400635.1 Hypocryptadius cinnamomeus
TTCCTGCCTCTTATTCTTTCATCAAAATTATGTTTGTTTTTTTTCTAAAACTTCGATAAATGATGATGATGTTGAAGTTATGTGTGGGGTAAGTATTGCCCAATTTGGATTTACAGGGATGGAAGTAACATTAGTGAATATATTACAAGTTACGAGAAAAAGAATCAATGAACTTCAGGGTGTACTGAGCTACAACACAGTTTTGAAATCACTTAGCTCCAAGGCAAGGTTTGTACACTCTAGTCTATTAGCAGTTCATATTCTCCAAGAATGTATCATTATAGGAAATCAATAGAGAATAAGTTCATGCTTGACATTTGGTCAAATAAATCATCATAATAAGCATTCTTGCTACTCTGTGTACAGTAAGTGTCTTGCATGAAGTGTGGAACTTACCAGTATTAGATAAATGGATGCATGCAGCTAAAATCAAGTGTATGCATATTTAATATGTGATACGGACAGAACGTCAGTTGAGCACCTACACTTACATTTAATCTATTTTGTAATATCATCAACTCATTACTGATTGTGATTAAAACTGCTAGTACTGCTTTATAATAGGGTAATTATTTTTCAGTTGAGATATATATTTCAAAAACAGCAATATCAAATAATGTCAGCATGATAGAAAAATATTTTAATTTTAGGGCCCAGAGCCCTAGAGTTCCTTTTACTTTTTCACTTAGATATCTATAGATGTTCAATTAACATTACTATAAAATGCATATTTTCACATCTAAGAATTATAAGAGATGACCAATAAAATGTTTCTTTACTGTAGTCTTCCAGAAAATAGTCAAGACAGTTCTTGTCTTCAAGCCCATAAACTCACATGACACAGGAAGGCATAGCAAGGAGAGTGAGAACAGAGAAAATAATACTTTAACACATTAAGTAGAATAGCAAAGACACCAAGTCAGTACTGTAGTGTTTGCAAACACCTGTCTGCAGATATGCATGAACAAGGTAGACAGTGTGCATGCAGAGGATATGCAAATTGAATGCAGATTTCATTTGTAACAGCTAAGGTCAAGTTAAGTTTATTAAATGAAAGAGAGTGTTTGAAAGCTGTATGGTGCTCCTTGCAGTTGTAATCTCCACAAAGTTCCTCCCCACAATATTTGTCCAAGAATACACTACCAAGGATAATAGTCATTGACACTGACTTGTTTTCTCTGTCCCAGATCATCAAATTATAAATTAGATGGCCCTGAGAGGGAGAGCATGAGAACTGTTATATTAACAACTACAGAGGAAAGGTTTTGGTTATGACTATCAGAGATTGATGTAAAACAATTTTTAAAATGTGCAGTACATGTATTTTCTTTAAACAACTTCCTAGAACAGTGTAATTCATTACATAAAGATTTCTATTTTTAGGAAAGCATTATTTAATTTTTTTCTGCATACCTATACAGACTGGTGGGTTTGGCTGCCAGAAGTACCGGTTTTCTACCTGAATGCAGGTTATTCTCTCATCTCCTTGAAGTTCATAGCCAGGGTCACACTGAAAAATGACAGTGTCTCCAGGTTCTCTTCCATCACCATTTCTAGTTCCATTCATGGGGACACCAGGATCACGACAGGCAGTAGCTACGGAACCTAGCAGCACAGTGAAAAAAATAAAAATACATTTTTGAAAAAAAAGTAATTTTTTTCAATTTTGTTACATTTTTCTAATCAGGAAGCTCTGCAAATTCAAAAATTTCCTAATCACTTAAAAAATGTTGAGAAATCATTCAACAATCTGCTGCTCCTATACTATTACATTTTCTATCTCCTTTAGTTATTAAAAGTGCCTAATTTTTTCTTTCAGTTTTTTTTTTTCTTTAATTTTGTGAAGCATTGCAGTATGCAAGAAGGAAAGGAGGAGATTTCCTGGACACTCAGTACTTTTAACTTAGAGCAATTTTTAATATGAATAAAATTAAAATCAGATTAAAGTCTTCAGGTTTTCTGATTAAGGTATGCTTGCACACATCTTCAATTCTCCACAATTCTATAGTTCATGAATATATCTATGGTGTAACATTTAGCTGTGACCTTGGAAGTGAATTTCATTGATCACTCATATCTATATCCTTGCACATGACCTATCCACAACACTAGATTTTGTAGTAATAATAAAGAAACCACTACAAAAAACACACATGGGTTTGGACTGAATGTACAGCTATATATAATGCATAAATATGGATTATTATTAAGATAAAATAAAATTATAATGATTACAAAAAAGTATAAAAAATTTAAAGATATTTTCCTCTTCAGCGACATCATAAAATATGGACAAAAATATGTAAGCTTAAGCAAAAAGTAAATACATCAAATTTTTTTTATGTAAATATTATTTCCTATTAACATTATGGAACTGAAACATGTTATATGTATTACAAATAAATACCAAATGTCAGACTTGCCTGTGGAACTAGTCCCACTGAGCTCAGCAACCTGTGTAACATAAACACAAAGTGGCAGTACTGAGATTTAATTCAGATGCCCTCTTTCTGGGAAGGTAATACCAGCAGACAGCAATCCATTCATCTAAAGTGTGTCTGGGTTTTGTATTTACAATGTTTTTGAAGAGCAAATTTTGGTCTAAACTATATTTCTCTACAAAAAAAAAACTCTCCAAGGACCTTCCTTTCCAAGATGTACTTTATGAAAATGTAATTGGTGCCACACAGTTATTGGTTATTGGGATTTTTATGGGGTTGTTTTTAAACACAGGAACTACTGACTATAGGGCAAAAAATCTCCACAAATAAATCCTCACAAAAAATCAAGTATGAACAGAAGTAAGGGGAAAATTTTCCTCCTTAGTCCTCAAAGATTAAATACATATTCCTTTTAAATGCTTCATAATAAATGAAAGATAATTATTTTTTTATATTGTCATGCATTTTTTTTTTAATTTCTGCTTTAGATACTACCATGACTTCTGTTTGTATCTTTAAATATGCTGCTGGGTTTAAATTTAGAAAAAATATTACTAAAATATGAAATTACTAAATTCACTGTGTTCTGCCCACTTTTACATTATCTGCCATGAATTTTGCCATAAACAAGAAAAACAGATTGTTGCTTTATTTAAAACTTGCAGTTCCAGAAGAATGGGGGCTGATTGTTACTCAGAATTTGCAATCATTTTTGAAGGGCCAAAGAGAGAATGTTGGCATGAAACTTGGTATTGTCTGTTCATCATGTTGCTCTTACTACATTGCATCGTTCTATTAAAAAAATGGATATGGCTGAAAAAGACATGAAGGGGCCACATAGGAAATTCTGATACAATCTCTTTGGGTATTTTAATCACTTATTAATATTTATGCGATTTAATTTTATAAGATGAGATCTGTGTGCCAAACTTATCACCTTACCCGTATTTGCCTCGCATAGCAGTCATCTTGCATGCTTGCACGCTTGCTCAACCCACCTCCTGATCTTTTGGCTTTGTAGCCAAATTGATGAAGCATGGATTGGATAAGTGGAGTATGAAATGAATGGAAAACAGGTTGGTGTGCCAGGTTCAAAGAGTGCCCATGATCCAAAACCTAGGCAGGAGATGATTAGCAGCAGTGTCCCTCAGGGGTGGTTGTTGACTTTCATATTCATTAAAGATGGGGACAATGAGACAAAGTTAGCTTTTGGCAAGTTTACAGACACTGGCTGATCAGTTGATATGCTCTAGTGAAGAGATGCTATTTAGAGAGGTCTCAGTAGGCGGGAGAAAAAGCCTGAGACAAACTTTAGGAGATTCTAAAAAGGAAATTCATCCGGGACAAATGACTCCCAAGAAACAATTTACCAGAAAGCAGCTTTGCGGAAAAGGAATAGAGAAGACAAAAGCTCTTCTAGGAAGCACATGTGCAGCAAAAGCACAAAGATAGCAATCAGAAGATGCAACCAGCAAAACTCCAGCTGTATAAAGGAAAACACTCTTTCACTTCAAGTGTGGCCAAACATTTTATTTCAATTTTTTTTTACAGAGGGGTTGTTATCCGTTTGACTGTTTTGTGACCAGGCAATTGGACTAGAGATCTTCTGAGGTACTTTCCAACTTGAACTATTCCACGAATATTTTTGCAAATTCACACTAAATACACACAGATCTAATCTAAAAATAAAAACACTGCTTTAAGACTTTTTTTTGCATTAGAACACCACAATGCAAAAGAGACCTTCTCTGCTCCCACTATGTCAGCATCTGGGATTTAGAATTTTAAGTAGATGATTTCTAGAAGTTTAATTCTCATTTTTTTCAGAGTTTGTTCAGCATTTTGAAAGGCTCTATTAAAAGTATGCAATCTAACTGAAGGGTTTATGAACTGGTTTGACAGACCACATGAGCTTCTCAACAGGCTGATAAAAAATTTATTCTGAATGAACAGTATGTAAGAAAGGGAAAGAATGCAGCATGCCATTAAAAGTACTGAATATACTTTGATTTATTATAAATAAATAATCATTTATTAGGCTAGATTTGCCTAAAATCTGTGGAAAATTTTGCGTCTATCTTCTTTTTAAAGTGCTCCCTAAAGGAAGAGAGAAAAAACCTTCATAATACAGCTACTACATGATATGTGATTTATTTATTCACGTAGTTGCATGACATTATCCTAAATATCATCATCAGGATAATAAAACAGTGATGAGTTCTTAGTGAAAGCACACTGTAGAGCTGTAAAAGTACTAACTTGGAGCACTTAGTATAATTTTTCACACAGCCTTTGGAGATGTGGTAGGGTAGAAACAGGTAATAGCCTTAGGTATGCATACTGGACAATTCAAATATATATACAAGGTTTTGAAACATCTTTTGCTCTAATTTTTAACTTGCATCTATATAACAATCTGGGGTTTTTTTACTTGAAAGCAAGAACACTCCAGTGTTTTGTGTCTTTCACCTCCATTTCAACATATACACATACCTCCATGGAGCATTTCAACAACTAGAACTGAGAGATTTAGATACCAAATTTCAGCTGTTTTTTTTTTACTTTGATGGTAATTTTAAATGGTGGTAAAGCCTTATGTATATAAATTATGGTAGAATTTCATATATATATACATACATATGCATATGCATGTTGGTTTGTTTGTTTGTTTTTCTTGCATGTCACCATAATTTGTGGTGGAAATAAGTGAGCATTACAGAATTCCTAAAAATGACTGTTTCCTTAATTTTCCTTTTTTTCCTGTCTAATTCATTTTAAAGAGAATAAACCAGGTGAAGGTATCCAGAGTTCCACAACTACAGGGAGATTAGAACATAAATAAATTATTCCTTCATGGTATTTATGAACACCACATACTTTGCTTTGCAAGAACATGTCTAAATCAACTTGCTTAATTAGGAGTGGGATTAATTTAACTTAATCTTGGCTGTGTAAAAGTTAGGTGTCTTATTAGTAAGCTTGTTCCCCAGATTCCCTCTACAATCAGAATCACAAGGGAGAAACTTTTACTTAAGATCGACACTTAACGTTCCCATCCACTGGAACAGAAGGAAACACATGATTTTTTTTCAACTGAGAGAGAAATGCTGTATTAATAATTGATATTAAATGTGCAGTCTCTATTTTAAGACTAAATCTGTTGGCAAATTCTATTTTTACTTGCTTGTTGTCATATATTTACCTCAAAGAGGAGGTGGAATTCTTTTTTATAAATAAATTTGTCAGAATAAGAATCCTCAAACACATAAATATCTTTTTTTTGAGGGAAAAAAATTAAAAATATTTATGTACGAAGGAGACTGGAGAAAGAATATCTCAATACTATTTGCAATTATAGAATTAATGCATTTCTGGAGAGTTAACATATATTCCCCATATATTCAAACTGAATTTCTTAATCACAGCTTTCTGTCATCTCTGCTGTAGCCATAAGGGTTTTTCATGTGCCTGACTCTAGACCATCATTACCGCTGTTAAAACCTGTGTATATTTGCAGGGTTTTTTTTTTATTTCAGAGAGGCTATCTGTGTTTCTGCCCTCCATTTCCAACTCTATTTGCCTCTTTAATCTGTTTATTTTTTTAATATTTCTTTTCATTACCTACCTTCAGCCTATTTTTATTCTCCTTTTTAAGTGTCAATACTGTTTATGAAATGTATATTCCCGTACAAGAAGTGGGATTTTTTTTCCTGTTATATATTCAGGCTCCTCAATCACTGAGATTATCTCATCATTCCCCATGAAAATTTGTGGAGTAAGCAAAAATTCTGGGAAGGATGCCTCTGATAGTTTATCTGCAATGCAATCTTGAAAGCTTTCTGCAAAATAAAGAGTGGGCTATCACAATTCCCCATAAATTCATGTATAAGCACTAAAGTTCTTTGTATTAGAGTTGATAAACAAAGAAAAGAATACCTCATGTTTAATTCTATTACAATAATTGGAAATTCAGAGTTTGTCTTGAATAATTAGTACGCTGTGATTTGTGAATGCAATCCATTAAATTCCTATTAAAAACATTTTTATGGGAAATGGACAAAGCTCAGATGTGTCTATTATCTAATATATGCAGCATAACAGGTGCAAGAGTGACCCTGTGTAACACAAACCTCTGAGTGACCATCTGAGAGTTTTTTTCCCTAATGAAGAGAGAGAAATGCAGAAACCTATTTTATTTTTTCTCTTGGCACTGCTAGTTCAGAGTAATCACATGCAGTCAGTTTGGGCTAGATAAAGAATTAAGAGACAATTCTTGATCACAGATTCCAGGATGGGGATGAATGTTTCTCATGCTCAAACTGCTCAGTAAGTGAGAGATTAGTGAACATATTAGATACACAGAGCTTGTATGTCTCTCTACATGGTCAGAGTCACAGAAAGTGTTTCAACATAATCATTATACACTTCTGAACTTAGTATATTTGTAAAATAAAACTCCAGATTGTGTTTTGCTTTGCAATGGGGCATGGTTTTGAAGCAGATGAGTTGTTTTCATTTGGATGAAGCTAAATTTGAAGATACACTACTGAACTACGCTAGAACAACTCTGAACTAAGAATATCTCTAAACAGTGTTGCCAGCAGTGGCTCATTACCAGCTGTTTCAATCCATGTATCAGCTCCTCTTAGTTCTTCTGTGTGATGTGCTAACACAGAAATAACTGAAGGACCCACAAGAGAGACTCAATATCTCAGATAGCCATATAACCATATTTTCTAATTTAGACTTTGAATATGAGTTACCCAATCCTCCAGAAAACAAAAGCTGTTGCACAGGCAGAAGTATTTACTCTGGAAAGTTGTTTATCTTACACAGTTCCTGCTAGGTGACTTGAACGAAGTGGGGCAAAATCTTGTTTAGAATCTTGGCAGCCAAGCCATGCAAAAAATTCATTTCCTTTCCACTCAAAACTTCTTTGATTTTTTCCTAAGAGCATTCATATAAACAGATTCATATGTTTTGAGCAGTAGAGATGAGGGAGATGATCCTAAATCATCTCTTTATGAGCTGTACAATACTGTGTAAATGCTCCTACAGAGCCACAGAAACCATTAAACCAGCATTCAATCATGCCCAGAAAAGATGTAAACACAGATCTATCTACAAGTGTCCTTTATGTGGGGTAAAAAAAAAAAAAATTATACATCTTTTTTAAAAAAAGGAAAAAAATTAGAATATTTAGAATATTTAATTAATAAATCTGATAATTAAATATTCTAAATTGATTACTCCTGCTTCAAAAGCAGTAAGTTACCACCAGGGTCAAAAAGTTTCTGATAGTTCATAAGCCCAGGCAATTTAACAGGTGACCAGAATGTTCTAAAAGGACAGCTCTAATTTCATGGAGGAAAAATACCTTGAAACATAGTATTAAAAGTTGGACAAGGTTATAAGAGAGTCCACTGATGCTGGAAACAATATAATAAATGTCTTGAGATTTCTTGGTGTTAACAGTGATTTCTAAATTTGATGTCCTAATGCACGCCAAGTCAAATATAATTAAAGAGTCTGAATCCCAAACCTAGAGAAGGAAAAAAGAAATATTTTTTTTTTCTTTTTCTTTTTTTTCTTTTTTTCTTCTTTATTTTTCATTTCCTCAGAGGCCACAGTCACATCAGCAGCTTCAAGCCTCCCAAATTTCAAGCTCTTCATAACACAAATCATGTCCAAAATATGATTACAAACTTATTTAAGCCAACATATTCTTCCAAACTCCTATCACTTTAAATATGTAAGTGACAAAAAAATATGTAAATATGTATATTTTTAAATAAAGTATTTAGTATTTAGTATTTAAATAAAGTATTCTAGTATTGCTGGTCTTTCAAACATGCATCAGCCTGAACGAAGCCTGACTGCACCTTCGAAATTCAAGCTGTCTCAGGATCCACATAATACCTTTACCCATATGGACATTGCAGTCTCCCTGAATTTCTAATGCTGTTTGAGAACCAGGTAAACCTGGTATTTGCTATTTTAAATCCAACCTTCTATATAACTTTTCTTGAAAAGGAAAGAATAAATTATCTACAGCATTTTCATGCTCTTCTACCAACAGAAGCACTGCTGATAGCATTTCTTTAATCTATTTTTAGCTTTCCTTTCTGCTGTAGATCTAACAGAGATTTAGAAGCATGGTCATTGTAATTCTTAAGTAAATTCTAACCACAGACTCCATTTGTTGATTTTGCATGACTTCATGGATTCTATCTAAGTTTGTCAGTTATTTTTTGAAGATTAAAATGGGAAAATATTAGGAATAAATCAAAGAATCAGAATTTCATTTGGGACAACATATCCCTTCAATGCAGAAGTCTAACATCTTGTATAACCAGGGTTTTCTAGGTTATATAGGCAGGTCTCTGCCTATATAACCTAGTCATCCAACCATCCTGACTAACTCTGGCAGTCACACTTGCACAACCAAAGCTTGGTCCAAGGCTCCTTCACAGCTACACACCCCACACTCACGGTCAGAACAAGTTTCCTCACCAGCTTGACCCCATCTCAGACATCAACTGAACTTGTTTTAAAACTCTTGTTTACACTGTAACTTCGTATAGTCTCTTTTTTGGGGGAGTGGGTGAGGATGGTAAATGGGGAAAGAGGGCAACAGTGCACATGAAGCTTTTTCTTAAGGGTCTTTATCTGATTTTACTATCAGATAGGTTAGAATTATAGATAGGTTATCAGAAAGGATAGGTTACGGATTGTACCACTAGATAAGCTGTAGTTCTTAGGAAGATAACTGACATTGGTTTAATGAGATAACATAATTTTACTTTTTCTTATTGTATTGGTTTTTGTCAATATATACTAGTTGTTAAAACCATCCAAAACACTACACTTCTCTTACCACGTATTTCTGGAACCTAAAGAGCTACTTTATCTCCAGTTCATAAGTAATAATCTTTTTTCTATTAATGAACTCCCCAGTTTGGAACAGGTATTATTTCTTAAGTATTTGCTCAGAGCTTTGGCAATGCGTACAAACCTCAGGCCCAAATAAATAAATTGACATAGGATTGCAGATCACTTCTGAAACTCAGTAGAAAATGGATACTGTGACAATATCTAATCATGCTGGCAATGCATTCCAGCTGGGAAGAAGTGTTTTGAAAATCTCAATTCCATTTAGATTGCATGTTTAGGGCTTGGGGTTTTTTCGAACCTTTTGATTCTTTTAAGATTTTTTTGCTATGCCAATCTGCATATTCCTTTATGTATACATGTGAATACAATGAGATAGAAATAGCTTCTCAAAAAGAAGAAATGATGAGAACCTTGGACTACACACAAGGGCTGCTCATGCAGTGAAAAATCTTACCAATGGTAATTCAGTTCTCAATAGCATTTCTATTGAAAAGATTATTCAGATGACTTGAGGTAAAATGCGTGTGTTTCATTTGTTGGTCTGCAGAATAGTGTGCAACCTGCTTTGTTGCAACTCTTAAGGATATGGTTGTACAAGAGAGAACGACACTTCTGGTTTGCCTTGTCTTTGAACTGAAATCTTCTGAAGAGAGGGAGATACTGATCCTATGTTAAAAGTAACATTTTTTATTTTGTCTTTTAGTTTCAAAAATTGTATATATGCATCATAGATTTAAAGTTTCAAAACACCAAGAATATTTTGATAGTTCTTAAAGATATGGCCAAATCTTTAATCTGTCTGAATTTTTTTATTTTTGTTAAATTTTTCCAATAATTCTTTTTATTTGTTTGCTTTGGTTGGGTTGGGGGGAGGGGGGAGGGTGTACTATTGCAGCAGTGGGGGTTTCAAGTTTAGTCTCTCCCTGACTGTGACAATGGGAGTTTGAAGATTATATGTTTAGTCTTTGACTAAAGTTGTTTACCACCTGTCTTCCCGCCTTTTCTCCATGGCAGTTATGATAATTCCAGATTTTTCCCTGTCCATCCTCAAAAATCCTGCCCCTGCAGCTTGTCTGTCATAATTTGTTACACCCATTTATCCAGAAAATTCGCTGTCAGTTATGATATTTCCTTTCTGCCTCTGGTATGTAACTTTCCCGCTCCATGTTATATTTACATTTGTTTCCCCAGACCCCTCCTATCTAGCCATTGATGCGTTAGATGATCTCCTCCCGGAAATCCACCGCCCCTCCATAAAAAACGCTGTTTTTCTCAGTTTCCCGCTCTATGCCACTGCCCCCTCTTCGAGCCGTGCAGCTTCTGCGCCCCGCCGGCACCCGCGCGGTGCGACGCCTTGCAGCCTCGGCGCCGCTCTCCGCCGCGGGAAAGAAGAACGCCCGCACGGCGCGGAATGAGCTGGCCCGCTTCGGCACCGCTCCTGCCGCGGGAAAGAAGAACGCCCGCACGGCGCGGAATGAGCTGCCCCGCTTCGGCACCGCTCCTGCCGCGGGAAAGAAGAACGCCCGCACGGCGCGGAATGAGCTGCCCCGCTCCGGCACCGCTCCTGCCGCGGCACTGAACGCCTGCACGGCGCGGAATGAGCTGCCCCGCTCCGGCTCCGCTCTCTGCCGCGGCACTGAACGCCCGCACGGCGCGGAATGAGCTGCCCCGCTGTGGCTCCGCTCTCTGCCGCGGCACTGAACGCCCGCACGGCGCGGAATGAGCTGCCCCGCTGTGGCTCCGCTCCTGCCGCGGCACTGAACGCCCGCACGGCGCTGCCGCTGCCCGCGCGGCGCTGTCGCACCCGTGCCGTGTTGCGTCACCTGCCTCGCTTCGGCGCCGCTCCTGCGCGGGAAAAAATAAAGCAGCACGGAGAAGCAAGCACAGCGTCCTTCCTTTTGCTTTACTCCGATCCTTCGACGTGAGTCCGCGTTCATCGGCCGTTCCTGGCGGTCCGGGACCCCAGCCAGTGGCCGAACCTCGATCCTGCCTGCCAGCGGCTGAGTGGGGGCGCGGCCACTCCTGGCGCGCGTGCCGATTGTCCCTCCCGCGATCGGGACGCAATGTCGTGCTATAATTGATAANTGTTATATTTACATTTGTTTCCCCAGACCCCTCCTATCTAGCCATTGATGCGTTAGATGATCTCCTCCCGGAAATCCACCGCCCCTCCATAAAAAACGCTGTTTTTCTCAGTTTCCCGCTCTATGCCACTGCCCCCTCTTCGAGCCGTGCAGCTTCTGCGCCCCGCCGGCACCCGCGCGGTGCGACGCCTTGCAGCCTCGGCGCCGCTCTCCGCCGCGGGAAAGAAGAACGCCCGCACGGCGCGNTGGCCGAACCTCGATCCTGCCTGCCAGCGGCTGAGTGGGGGCGCGGCCACTCCTGGCGCGCGTGCCGATTGTCCCTCCCGCGATCGGGACGCAATGTCGTGCTATAATTGATAAGTTTGACATTGATGCAGAATTGGCCTCATCATTTGGTAATATTCTGTCCATACACTTGAATGTCATTACCTCGCTCTTTGCTAAGCAATGATTCTTTTCTGTTGAAGAAAGTATTATACTATAGTTACTTGAAAAATTTGGAGAACACTGTCAAAGAATAGCTTCTGGTTTTTTTTAGCATTATACAGATTGCATTTTACCAAAACAACAAAAGATTTTATATGTATATTTTTAGAAAGATTTTTAAATTCATCTATGTAAATGAACTGTATCTCAGACTGCATGTCAGAATATGTCCAGCCTGTAATCGAAGACCCCAGCCCACAAATAATTTTTTCCACATTCATACACATAGGACCGAAAAGCGAGCATTCATCAGTCAAGAGTCTTTTCTCTGTCTGTCAATTATGAGATCAAGCAGATTACAGGAATGCTGTTAAGAAAAAATAAAATTTCCTTGACAAAAAAATAGCAGCAAAAATCTCCCTTTTATATTACCATGTTACAAAATGGCTATCCCTGGCCAGAAATGGGGTAAGAGGGACAGAAGGAACAGACAATGAGCTGACAAACTTGAAGTCCATTGTAGCACAGTGTTTGTGCTACACTGATGGTTGGACTTGATGATCTTAGAAGTCTTTTCCAACATTAATGGTTCTATTACATATATGTATATATATGTATGTATATATATGTATATATGCTGTTCTCTAAAAATATTACTTCTCTCTAAATACATTTCTGTGATGTTCAGTCCATTACAAGCTTGCAATGAAACCTCCTTTCCTTTCCTTTGATGAGGATTGTATACAATAGAATATGCACTTCTCTTACACTCATTGACTAAAAAATTAGAGATGTTCAACTGAGAGGAAGATAAGACCTTGGAGAAACAAAAGACAAGTCTCAAAATAGTTGTCCCTCCCTTACATTTGTGAACTCTACTGTAATCTGAATGTAGAAAAAAGGTAACAGTCCTGAGGATGCACCTGTAGTTGCAGGAAAGATCCTATCACATATGTGCATGTGCATGTATATATAAAGGATGGCACATGAATGATAAACAAAGGGGACTAATGATACTGAAAATGATGAACAGAATATCTATCTCCAAAGCAGCATTAACCAGAATGAATGAAAACCAGAATTTCTCAGTGACAACAGAGAGCAGAATAACTATGGCATCTAATTTATTCCCATCAGAAAATAGCTTCCCCAGTCATGTGGTTGAATGTCAATTCCATGCTTTTCTTCTGTCTTTTATATCAAGTACTTAGCAAGATACCATTTTGGAGAATTCTACAAAAACAGCTTAACAGCTTATACTATTTTCCTAGGTACAGAACTTATTGCAAGATGAACTCCACGTACATTTAAAGATGTGTAACGTGTTGGCTGTGAGCGGTTTCGTAAAAATAAATCACATAAGCCTCTAATGATGGATTCATCAGTCCCACAGTATTTTCCTTGATGTTCTATATAAGATTGCAAATATGGACTGATGAATAATCAATCTAGCATATGAATGCAGAGACTATTTTTCATGGTGAGATATTCACAAGACAAAGGGTTTGGGTTATGTTTCTTTGTACATAGAAGATAAAACATGGTAAGTCTTGGTCGCATGCAGTTTTGTTCACTTATTGGTAGCAAAAGAAATACAAAAGAAGGAAAGCTTAATTGAGATTATACTCTTTATCCAGTCAATGGAGTCACATAATTTTGGTCTGAAAGGAGCATAAAGAGGCAAACTATATTATTAAGCACAGGTTATTTGATCATCAGTCTTCCTCATATTCTCATTCTATGATTTGATACTTTGAATAAAATCATACACTTGTGTATGTGGATATAGACCAAATTGTAATGTTTTTCTGTTGGTGTCACACTTAAATATTAGGAAATTACCTGGTATACAAAATAGCATAACCTGTGTACTTCTGACAAATTTTTAGTGACTAATACAAAACAGAAAATAAAATACATGCTATTAATTAAATCTTACTGTCTTAGTTAAAATAATTTCAAGTATTTGTATCATTACATAAATATTTTGCTGTCTGGTGCTCTATTTTGATCAATAGTTGACTTAGATTTCAATGAAAGACCTTGGATTACCCAAAGGAAAAAAAAAAAAATATATAAGGAAGTTAGAGAACCTTTTCTGAAATAGAAAAACAATTTTATATATAATATTAAGAACCACACAAGTATAGTTTTGTACTTCCAAATTTACTTTGCTGTATAGACAATTATACATATTTGTAATGGACTTTTTTTGCAATTAAAATAATGCATTGGAACTGAAAATTTTATCCGAGAAACTTAAAGCAGAGTGTTCAATTTTATTATTCTTTAACAGAAAACATAGCATCAAATTTTTCAGATTCAAAGAATACCTTTCCCACATATAAAATTGAAATATGAAATGAAAATATTAGTCTGAGACACACAGCATTTGAAATTTGGAACCACATTAGCTTGATGTCTCTGAAATGGCATGTCACAAGTCAGACAAAGACAACTTTACATATGTAAATTTAGGACAGGTGAGTAGACTTTCTATTCATACAAGTCAAAAGAGTTTGGAAAACTATACTGCATGGGGTTTAAAAATCAGGAATTTCAATCTCAGATATAATTAAAAGAAGTTACTTTTATGGTGACATGGTGGAGAGAAGGATTTGTTTATTTATAATGTTAAAATTACTTATAATGTCACCAATTTCTTTTGATATTTCCTTTCACCTTTCACTTATTAATACTATAACTCCAGGTCTCTCTAGCTACAAGTCATTAGCAAGGCATTTTACATGGAAGCATTAACTCATAGTATTTGCCTGCATAAAATGCACATGCCCTCTATGCTACTGAAGTAAGAGATGACAGCTACTAAGTCATTGTCATTTACAAACTTGTGACAGGAATGACATTTTTGTCATTGAAAGACATAAATGGTCACTCCTTTTACTGATATCTGCTTCTTAAAAGAAAGGTAACAGCCAATAGAAGGAAACAAATCTATTAAATGTTTTATTTCTTTTTAAGCCTCTTGATGCTAAAAACAAACACCCCCAAAATCAAACAAAAAAAAAAATCCCCAAACTAAACAAGAAAACACACAACAATACCACCTTCTACAAACCTAAAGCAAAACCACTGAGCTGAATTTACAAATGTGGACATCCACAGATATTTCCAATAGGAAAGTAGTGCTCCTGAAATCTATAAATCCAAAGGATTCTGCTCAAAGTTGAAAGAAATCAGCAAACCAGAGCGTGAAAATAGTTTAGATTAAAATTTCTATTTGCTATGGAATAGACAGGAAGAATAAACCCTATGCTAGTGACTTCAGAAAAATGAAAAAGTTATGTCAGGAAGTGATCCTGTACCAGTAGTGGTACAGCATTCTGAGAAAGAAAGCTGTAAAATTCCCCATATACATTTGCAAGTAGCCTTCAGGGTAAATATGTCAGAGTAGAGATCTTTGTTACTGAAGAGCTGAACAAAAGAAAAAAATAGAAATAGAGGAAGATGTTCATCATCAAAAGAATCTTCCTAAATGTGACTGTGGCTAATAGGTCTGTCTTTGAACAAAAGAAATCCCACCAAAAAACAACAAGAAGTCAACAATGAAAACAACCAAAAAAAAAAAATCGAACACAAAACATTAAGAAGACATTGTGGCTATAAATCATAAATACAGAAAGTTGACTTGCAGACATTTAATTGTCACAGTAATCAATGTAAGCAACATGATACATTATAATTCTGGACTGGAAATTAATATTGTCAGACTTAAGCCATGCATGACTTTAGCCAGATACCAAGCAGGTATCTGTCTCAAGTGTTCTAGTCTTTTTCTATAGTTTATAGAAGCAAGCAACTCCAAAGGGCTATTCATCCAGTCTTAAAATAAGGAGGAACAGCTAGCTGCAATTTGACAGTAAATCCAAGCATTTTAAGGCATATCCTGTTATATAAGGAATACTGCTAGAGCATCTATTTACAAAACCTTCCCAATACTCAAAAAATATTTACAGTTTAGTTCAGCACTGACTGCCTTATAATGCTCAAAAAATGCTCCATCCTGTGTGATGTTTAATTAGTCAGAAATGTGACTGCACTCCGAGATCTGAGCAGAATGTATTCTGTAATGCTGAGTGATTCAGTAGTACAGCTATTGGTGGTGAAATAATGGCCTACTAAAGATGAATACAGATACTTCCTTTCACAAATGAAAGCTAAATGGCACCTGAAATGTTAAAGTTAGCAGAGAGAAAACTTTCCTGTAATACCAGAATCAAAGGCCATTGAAATCTGTGGAAAGGATGTGATTAACTTCATTGGGAACTGATCTAATATTACACACTTCAAACATATTAAAGTGATTAAAAATATTATTTTAAACATGCACACAATTATTATCAGCAAATGTTTTACATTTTAATGTTCTTACTCAACTACTTTCAGTTCTCTGTCCTTTTTTCACAGCTACTACTTCCGTCTTGGTGACATGAAGTGATATCAACTGATGAAAATGTTTCACTGTGCCTAATATTTTGGTCTGACCCTGAGAAATACAGCTCATGTCTCTGGCAAATACATGATTGTTCCCTTCACTTTCTCCTTCACTTGTCTTGAAGGTTTAGTTGTCTATTTTGTGCAGAATTTACTGTTAAAAAAAAAAAAATACTGCTGATTTAATTGGTGTTTTCCAGTATATACTGGGCTCTTCATGCTCTGTCTCTGTCAGTTGAGAGAAAATATGCTGTAACAGGTATTTCCTGTTTGCATATTGCTTCTGGCCTGTTGTCAACTTTTCATATTTCTTTATGGATAGACCTCTGGCATCTGTTCTATAGCTACATTATTCAGATGCCATTTAGACATGTTCCAAAATCCTCATATTGTTGTCTTACTGTTGAATCACAAGAGGTTCTTATTTTCCTTTTACACATATATACAAAATTTTTGAAATATTTTCCTTTATTATACATCTTTTGCTACTTTGATTTTCAGGATTTGTGGGCTCTGTTTTCTATCATGTTACTTCATTGAAGTCTCAAAGAAGACTGCAGAAACTGAAAAGTAGTAATGTTTATGTTAAGAGATGCTGTCGTGATCATTTGCAGAGGTCCAATACAAATGAAAGACATAAAGACACATAAAAATCTATTAGACCAAAATTCTGCTCTGCCTAGTGACAACATGTGAAGTTATTTATATCTTTGTTTACATTAGATGTATAAAAGAAGTACTTTCACTAGCTCTGGATAATTGGTGGAAAGTAGTGAAGAACAATCAGGCTGAGTTCCCTTATTTCATCTGAAATTCATCACTTTTATTTCTTCCTCTCAAAGTAATGTACAATTTTGTTAAATTTAAAAATTTATCCTTGTCAACCATAAAAAAGTCTTCAGTATTCCTTAGTTCAGCATAAAATAAATAATTTTGTGCCCCTCTACTCTGATCTTGTGAGACCCCAGCTGGAGTATTGCATCCAGCTTCATGGTCCCAAGCACAGAAAGGGCATGAGCCTGTTGGAGTGAGTCCAGAGGAGGCCAACAAGATGATAAGACACTGCCCCTGTGAGGAAAGGCTGAGAGAATTGGGATTGTTCTGTCTGGAAAAGAGAAGGCTACAGGGAGTCCTAGTTGTGGACTTCCAGTACATGAAGGAAGCCTACGTGAAACACAGAGAGAGACTTGACAAGGGCATGGAGTGGCAGGACAAGGGTCAAACTGAACCAGAGTAGGTTTACATCACATATTAGGAAGAAATTCTTTACTATGAGCATGGTGAGGCACTGGAACAGGCTGCCCAGAGAAGTTGTGGGTGACCCATAACTGGCAGTGTTCAAGGCCAGGCTGGATGGAACTCAGAGCAACCTGTTCTAGGGAAAGGTGTCCCTGCCCATGGCAAGAGGGTTGGAGGGTTGGAAGTCTTTAAGATCCCTTCCAACCCAGACCATTCAATGATTCTGTGGTTATTTTCTTACAGAAAGAGATTATGAATGTTTAAACCATCAAAATAGTTCTACTATTTCAGATACAAATAACCATTTGGTTTTGGTGGGTTTTTTTTTTCCTCCACAAAAACGCAAGCTAACAAAAAGAAACAAAATAGACTAATTGACATAATGGGCAAGAAAAATCTCATTGTGGAATTTTTTTCCCTTTGTATCCTCTAAATTTTACAAAATTAATAACAACTTCCATGACTTTTAAAGGATTTATTTGGGCAGCCATAGAGAGAAACAATTCTAATATTACTTGCTGTAATACATAATACTAATTAAATATAATTTTCTTTCTACTTTTTATATAGCATTTCATTTCCTTTAGGTTTTCCCATACACCCTTTAATTTGGTGAAGAATGCTATCTCACCTGTCTTTTGATCTCTAGATAAAAATTGTTTTTCTGATTATATTGGATGGGTTCTAGAGGTGTCAAATATAAATTATACCACATTATCAGTGGTGAAAATTTTTGCTCATTAAATGACAGATGCAAACCTGTGTAAGAGCAATTGATAAAATGAAATAAAAAACTGTAAGGAACTAATAGAAAGGTTTAACCCATTTTTGGAAACACATTTTTTGTTTAAAGGGTAAGAATATAATAGAGAAGAAAATAAAGCATTCATAGTCTTAAAAGGGTTTGAACATCAAGTATCTGTTGTCATTGAATAACATTCCTCTTGAGGTAAAAGGGCCGATAATCCACTTAAATACTCTGACTTCATGAAATGGCAAGAGGAAAGTAAAAGTAGATACCTCCCTTGTGTGAGCTTTCTGTTGGTTAATTACAGTGTAGCTAGAGTATGAAGACACCATCTGTTTCACTCAGACAATATTACATACTCAAAGAAAGTATATGAATACTTGGAAGTTGCAAAGAATTGTCCTTCTCTTTCCTCCATCTCCTCAATTATTTTTCTTTATTGGTTAGTGAAATAATATGTCCATAGAGCAATAGTGTTATTCAGGTTGTGTAGCTATTTGCACATTACTTTTAAAATCTTTACTTAGGGAAAGAAAAAAAAATCTTTGTTATTCTACTGAGAATATACACCCAAACTGTGCCACATCAACAGTTTGAGAAGGATCACTCTGATTTTGAGAATCTGGACTAAAGACAAAGAGAAATGCTGAGGCAGTAAAACTTCATGGATGCTCTAGTGTCATTAGAACTCAACAGACTGCAAAAGCATGGAGAAACAAACTAAAAGCCTATCAGATAAATTTCTAAACCTCTTTTCACATAAATAACTTCAACTGCATCAGTAGCTGGTTGTACTTGTACTATCCCTTGTACTATCCACTTTTCCTTGTAACGCCATTCTTATTCTGTATCAATCTGTTTTTCCACTCAGCTTTAATGACTGCCTAAATAAGTCCAGTGCATAATGGTCTCCCTCTCTGGCTTCAACATTAAATATAAAAGCATGTCTGAGAATGGAAACACACATGTGAGAATCTCTCAAACAGGCTCTGGAAGGGAGTAACATTGTAAAATGCCAAAAATCCCTTGGAGCCAAGGGATTAAAACCTCTATTCACAGCTTCAAAAATAAGCTGATGGAGCAGAAGCACTCTGTCACTACAAATAAAATATCTTTCACTTTGTACTCTCATTTACATAATTCATTCTTCCTTTAAATTACTGCAAGCACATACATGTATTTGTCATACACATAGAAAGAATAAGGGCAGGGGAAAACAAGGGCTAATACCACTACCAAGCACAGGAGGCACAATGAGGTAAATAGTGTTAACACTGAGTCTCTGTGTCAACCCATGTTAGAAATGTTGCTACCACTACACAAAATTATATTAGACTAGATCTTGCTAATCTTAAAAAATATATGTGTAAATTTCACTGACCAGAGGGAAAAGAAGGTCAAAATGGACCTGGCTCAATGATTTCTTCTGTTTCAGCAATAAAATGTCTAAAGGGATTTAACAACAGTTAGGCAACTGTTCAGATTTATCATCCTGCTGCCCCTAATAAGATGTTATAGCATGAGAAGGCAAAAGGGAGAAGGACATTGCTGTTCCTGTGGAGTTCCTTCCTGCTTCATCCCATACAATCACAAAAGAAATGAAAACTCCCCACAGATGTCTCTGAAAGCAAAACTCTTACTATTTAGAAAAGGATGGAGATTTTAACATGCCTACACCTCCTCCTTTGTGAAAACCACTGATCATAATTATAAGCAGCACTGCCCCAGCTGCCCTTGAAAACCAAAACTAGCAAAGAACATATTTTATTGGTTTTGTTTGTTTCTTTAAGATAAAAATATAGCTTTACAACAAATCTTTAAGTCTGTGCCAATTCTTTCCCTTAAAACATCAGAAATGTCACTGATTTCAAGTATTTCCAGCATGACAATTATCTGTGAGTGAATTATCTTATAAAATAAATTAAAAATTAAATTAATCAACTTACTTGAAAACTGTATGGCGAATCCAGATTTACTGATATAAAAATCTGTGTCAAACTGGATAGTTACTATGTTGAGTGTACTGTGAATGCCTTCAGGAATAAGGGAGCCACTAATTTCTTTGAGCAACATCTCATTCTCAGGTGGACCATCCCAAACTCGAAGAATGTCATGGGATGCCTCAGTATCAAAAGCAAGAAATTGGAGGCTGAAAGAACATAATGATTTTATTGTCAACTGTAATATTACTTAACAACATAATAACAACAAAACTAAACAAGCAACAGAAAAAAAGCAAATAAAATTTAACTCCAAAGGGCAGTTTTTTATAATGTTTCACACATTTAAGTGCATGACAGCCCAATACAAAAATGAATTTGAAAGAAAAAACCTTAGAATATTTGAATTTGTCCACCATAAAGTAATATATTATTTTAGCCATTCAAATAATCTGTAAGTATCTACACAATCTTTTCAGAAGAGAGTTTCAGTTTTTCTAAGACAATATTATATATCACATTCCCATCAAAACACATTAACTAAAAAGAACTGTGAAGATGCAGGTTGTATTGTTGTTTTGCGGTTTTTTTAATGTAGTCTTTCACTAAAGAGTTCTGCTGCCTCCATTATAACCAATTTTAAAGCTCAGTCTTCTTTGGATAATGCTTATTAAAAAATCAACAGTGTCAACCCAAATCTAAAATGCCAAAACCTGTGATCTGCATCTTAAGTTTTAAGCCCAAAAAAAAAAAAATCCCTTTTTTTCCTCCACTCTAGATTTGGTTATTACAGTAAAAAAAAAAAAATTGTTAAAATTGTAAGAATAATTTCCAGTACCTGACAATATTTCCTGGATCTACTTCAATCACCCACATGCAACGCAGATTGTTGTCATA